>JAFEMH010006385.1:0-125905 GCA_022495995.1 Adenophora triphylla var. japonica | reverse complement strand
ACCTTCATTTTAATCCTTTTAAGTTTTTTTATGCCAATTCATGATTTAAACACTTGAGACCATTCGAATAGTTTTGGGTGGGATTGTCATAGCAAGGTACTTTGATTCTATTCGAATGCGAGCAAGATGAGAAAATGGTGGTTCCTATACGTTTAAAGTGAATGAACTTAATTGGGTTATCAAAATGATTTTGGACCCAAGGCATAACATGAGATTAAAATATGCCTAGACATATGATGTCTTGAATAAATCTCATAAAAGATCTTAGAGTCATATATGTGATATGATTGATGTTCTACCTAATTAATTTAATTTTGAGCGGTTTGCCATAGCAAACTTGAAATTAAATTAAAGTTGAATCTTAGCCCATTAAATGTATATTATGCTTATTTGCATTGAAAGGTGTATAATTTAGTGGGAGCATTATATGTAAATGCATTATACTTCTCATATGATATGTTTACTTATATGTGTTCATATTTTATGTATATCTTTTGTAGAATAAATGGCATCAAACAATAATCATCTTTCATCGCGATCTCTCCTTGAGAAGGAGAAGTTGGAAGAGAATGGTACAAGCTATATGGATTGGATCCGTAGCATGAGAATTGTTCTCAGCGAGAGGAAAAAGCGTACGTTCTCGAGGAACCTATTCCACCGAACCCGCCGCCAATGCTACTAGGGCAGTGAGGACCAATATCGAAGCACAAGCGTGATTCTACCGATGTTGGTTGCCTCATGCTCTCCGCCATGTGCAAGAACTTTGAGAAGGATCTTGAGCACTTGGGGACGATTGATCTAAACAATCGATCGATGGAAATGTTCCAAGTACCGGCTAGGCACGAAAGGTATAACACGGTTAAGGTCTTGACCTCATGCAAGATGAGTGAAGGACAAGCTATTGGTCCCCATGCTCTTAAGTTGAAGGGCCACATTGAGCATCTTGAAAGGCTCGGTTTTCAATTAGTCAAGAGTTGGCTACCGACATAATATTGAATTCATTGCCCAAAAGTTTTAGTAATTTTATAATGCAACTATAACATGGGTGGCATGAATAAAAACCTTTCTAGTTAGTTCAAATATTGAACACCGCGAAAACCAATATTATCGAGAAGAAAACCGATCAAGTGCTAATAGTTAACAAGGGGAAGGGTTTCAAGGGTAAGGGAAAGGCAAAGGTTGCTAATCCTAAGGCAAACGTTGCTAAACCCAAAGAGGCAGAACACCAAACCTAAAGAGGCTAAGCCCAAGTCCCAAGAGTTGGCTCACAGACATAACATTGAATCTATGGTAGAGAGGCCCAAACCAAGTTCACAAGTAGTTGTGGAACCGGTTCAAGATGCACAAGTTCTTCGTCGAAGTGGTAGGTCACGATCCGAACCCGAGAGATATGGATTTCTCGTTACGAAAAGTGATGAAGTGGAGTTAATCTAAAAACGATGAACCTACTTGCTATCAAGAGGCGATGTCCGCTCACGATTGAAAAAAATGGCAAGAGGCCATGAAGTCCAATTACAATCCGTAGGCCGATAATCAAGTTTGGAACTTAGTTGATCCACCCGAAGGTGTAAAAACCATAGGGTACAAATGGGTCTTCAAGAAGAAGACCGACATGGATGGGAAGGTGCACACCTATAAGGCTAGGCTCGTAGCTAAGGGATATAGGCATTCAGTGGCATCGACTATGATGAAACCTTTTCGCTGTAGCCATGCTTAAGTCTATTAGAATTTTAATTGCCATAGCTGCATATTATGACTATGAGATATGGCAAATGGATGTCAAAACCGCTTTCCTTAATGGGAAGTTACTTGAAGATGTATACATGATACAACCTGAAGGTTTTGTCAGTTCAGAAAATTCTAACAAGGTGTGTAAGTTGCAGAAATCCATTTATGGATTAAAGCAAGATTCTAGGAGTTGGAATCTGCGTTTTGATGAAGCAATCAAGAAGTTTGGCTTTATCAAGAACGAAGATGAACCTTGTGTATACAAGAAAATTAGTGGGACCGTAGCACTATTTTTAGTGTTGTATGTCGACGATATCTTACTCATTGGAAATGACATTCTGCACTATTTACCGTCAAGTCTTGGTTGGGAAAGTGCTTTTCAATGAAAGATATGGGCGAAGCTGCATATATCCTTGGTATCAAGATCTATAGAGATAGATCCAAGAGGATGATTGGTTTAAGTCAAAGTACTTACATTGACAAGGTTCTTAGAAGATTCCAAATGGAAAATTCTAAAAAAGAAAACTTGCCAATGTTACATGGTATATCTCTTAGCAAGAATCAAAGTCCTAAGACTAATGATGAGCGAAATAGAATGAATGGTATTCCATATGCTTCGGCAATTGGATCTATCATGTATGCTATGTTATGTACTAGACCCGATGTCTCGTGTGCTCTAAGCATGACGAGTAGGTACCAATCGGATCCCGGCGAACCACATTGGATAGCAGTCAAGAATATCCTTAAGTACTTACGAAGAACTAAGGATGTATTCTTGGTCTTTGGAGGAATGGAAGAAGATCTTGTAGTAAAAGGCTACACAGATGCTAGCTTCCAAACCGACAAGGATGATTTCAGATCGCAGTCTGGATTTTTGTTTACGCTGAATGGAGGCACTGTGAGTTGGAAAAGTTCCAAGAAAAGTACCGTCGCTGATTCTACAACCGAAGTTGAGTACATAGCGGCATCTGATGCAGCTAAGGAAGCCGTTTGGATCAAAAAGTTCATTAGTGATTTGGAAGTCGTTCCAAGCATCAAAGATCCTATTGAACTTTACTGTGACAACAATGGTGCCATTGCACAAGCAAAGGAACCAAGGTCACACCAGAGATCCAAACACATACTTCGACGTTTTCACATTATCCGAGAGATATGTGAAAGGGAAGACGTAAAGATATGCAGAGTAGACACTGATGACAACGTGGCGGACCCATTAACTAAGGCTCTCCCGCAAGCTAAGCATGATGGTCATGTTAGGTCCATGGGTATTCGATACATGGGAGATTGGGCCTAGTGCAAGTGGGAGACTGTTAGTGTTATGCCCTAGGCCTATGATTGATAGACTTATGTGTTGACATTATTTATTATTATATGAGATGTTTATCATTTGATTATTATATGTTTTGTATATTTGTTTATAATAATCTCCGTCCCTAATTACTAAGAGAATAATTAGTATAATTGTCAATGGATAATCATATGATGATTATATGCATAGAGATGCACATTGAAATTATGGGTACTTGTTAGAGAACAAGTGACTGGACTTGACCCGCATGAGATTTATGTCATGGTCAAATGTCATAATTAAATCTCATAAGGTTACTTCATTTAGTCCCTAGACCTGAGATTATCATGACCTTACATATGATGAAAGTCATGTTTGATTTTAGTCAAACGATATCTTAACACGATATTTATAAAGGCTAATTTTGGCATGATCGGATTCATGATGGGAAGTGTTTCGGTAGAAAAAACAATAGAGTAGAATCTTAACTATGTTTAGTGTGTGGATTGAATAATAAGGAGGGAACTATGGAATTCGATTATATGGAACAAGAAAATGAAAAACGAGACAATGACAACGCGATTTGTTAACGAGGAAAACCTTGGAGGTGATAACCTCTTTGGAAAAAACCCCGGGAGTTAGGTCTCCAACCTTAAAGGTTCCACTATAATGATCACAATTACAACTTTGGAAGATAATGGAGAGGATTACAAGAGTTTGTGTGTAAAGTGTGTGCGTATGAGCCTGTGTCATTTTCCGTCTCCATTTCCCCTTAAATACAAGTAACTAAGAAAGAGTCAAATATGGTTCCTACAATCTCGGCATTGTGGTTTATCTTTTCAACCTCCGTGAGACCAAGTCGCCCTAGCCGTTTGAAGGTCTCTGTTGAACGTGCTTGAAGGTTGTTTCCGCATTCCTCTCTTAATTGCGAAAAATAAGAATAATAATATTAGGGAAATATTGGACAAGTAAATATTTAAAACAATACTTACAAAAAGTGTAATGACATCTCGTTATGCAAAGATCAATCAAGATGTCGTCATGTCGAAAAATGCCCACAACAATTTGTCCCCAAAAACATTTGACTATGTAGGCAGGCGAAGAGGCAAAATGTTTTTCCTTTTGAATTAATGATCCAACCGTCTCGCCCGATGGGACGTTCTTGGGAGACGTGGCGATGAAATGAACGGTTGGGGAGAGAGTTAAATTTGAAAAGGGATTCTTTTTTCCTTTTTATTAACCGCTTGAGAAAACTTATCTTCTCAAATCTTCTTTTCACCTCCTTTGGCCCACGGCGCCGTCTCGCTTTCAAGGTAAAATCTCTCCATCTCTCGACCTTCTTCCTTTGTTTATTCTTCTCTTTTGCTTTGTCAACCATGGGTAAAACCAGGATGTCCGCTTCCAAACCCAAGAAAGCATCATCCCCACAAGGTCCCGTAGAGATTAATCTCGACGACTTTGTTTGCGCAAATCTTCTTACCAAACCTTTGAAGAAACTTGTTTGTTTAATGATTCTCAAATAGAGACCATAAAACAACAATGTTGTTTCCCAAGTGGTGTAATTTTTCATCCTTTTTCCATAAAACTTAGGTCGACCATGTTTCTCCCAAATGGATCCGCTTCTTCGAATATCCCTTCTTGCTAGGGTTTAGCTACCCTTTCCCACGGTTGGTTACCGAGTTCTTTCTAAAAACTCAAGCGGCTTATGCTCAACTTATGCCAATGGCTTGGCGAGTATTTGCTTTTGTTCTTAAAGTAAACCGAGAAAACGGACTAGACTTAGGAGCTCCCTGAAATTGCCCATTCCTATGATCTTCAACTTTTTGGTTCCAAACGGTACCTATTTAGAAAGAAGTCGAGGTAGAAATCCTTTGATGAGCGTGCACATCCTCCGAGTGATAGGGGATGGAAGAATAGGTTTTTCTTTGTTGATAGGACGTCAATCGGTGAGAAGGATGAGATGTCGAAGCAATGGAACCAGTGGAGGTACTTAAATTCTTACTCTTGTGATTTCTGTTCTTGAGACAAACGGAATTGTAATTGTTTTTGCTTTCATGTAGATATTGATTGGGGAGAGTTATTTCCGCCTTAAAGATACTTTAGCAAAAATCGAAGAGTTTTTCAATCTCCCTCTCGATAAGAGATCTCCCAAAGGTTTCTTTGGAAGTTTCGTCGGCCGTCCTGCAGGATATAAAGGCTTCAACTTCGCAATAATGTCTACTGGTAAGCTTGGCATCCTGTTATCTTTGATAACCTGTCATTAATTTGATGTGTTATTTGTTATTGACAATATCTCTATGTCCATGCAGTCTCCAAACCGATAGCTTCAGTGGTCCGACTTTGATCTCGGAGGATATCGAGGGCCTTGCTTTCTGAACCCATTGTCAAGACCGAAAAGAAACCTCCACCCGCTCCTAAGAAGAGTCCTATTCTTGATGAAAGTTAGGATTGGTTCTAGGGTGAGGAAAAGAAAAGCGGCCAAGAGGAAGTGATCGAGGTTGGAGACTCTTTTGATGGACTGTGGGGGAGTTCAAGAAGAGATTTATGAGCCTGGCATCCGGGGTGAGACATCATTAATTGAATATTTAATAGTTTCAAAGGTTGTGATAACTTTTAGTAATATCAAGATGTTATTTTTCAGACCGTAGGATACGTGGAGGAGTTGGCAAAAGAAGTTGAATTGGTGAAGAAGAAATCTAAAGCGGATATTGCTTTGGTCAAGAAGGAGAAGGTGGTATACTGATAATAAAGTGAAGGAATGTGAGAAGATAATAGAGCAACTAAGCAAATCGTTTGGGAGAACAAGAAGCAGATAGCTAAGGATTTGTTGAATAATTTGGCAAAAAGTGAAGATGATCACAACGGGGAGATAGCGAGAGGTGAGGAATTCTTGTAAACCGGCCGCAAAGATGAAGACCGTTTCTCAATGCAAGGTGAAAATGATGAAGGAATACCAAGAAGGAAAGGCTGGTGCCCGGGATATTCACAGGGAATGTGCCTATCTATCCAAGTTAACAGGTGAGGTGGGGGACGAGGGCGAGGTGTCATCAAGTCCATATGAAACAATTGTCCAGGATGCACCAACAGGTTGGAGAAGTGACACCCGCACAACACCTCGGCGAAGCCACCTAAACAAAAAAGAAGGTAAAAACAATTTGGTTCTTTGGTATTTTGCGATGATTATCAAGGCGGAGTCCCTTAAGACAATTTTTATTTTGGTTTGGTTTGTAATAGGTCCTTAAGGGCCAAAGACAATCTTTTTTAAGTGTTGGGTTGGTTCAACACTTTCGCACTTTTACTTTGGTGGTTTGGATACATTATGGTTATCTTAGTTTAGTTATGGTCTAATGGTTTTCAAGCACGTCAAGGCTTGTTTCTTTTTTGGATAATTTTTCGTATGTTTTTCACATATGGTGACATGATAGTATGTCAGAATAATAGGTATTTAGGATGACATGTAGATGTCATAAACCGTAGATACTTAGATGACACGTATATGCCATAAACCGTAGATACTTAGATGACACGAATATGCCATAACCACAAGAATAATACTTAAGATCAATCATCTAACTGAGTGGGAATGGGTAAGCTATATGAGTTTACCCATATAGGCCCACCCCACACCTCAATTAGTGAGATAACTTGCGCTCCAGGCGAAGGTGTGGTAACCTAACTTCTTAAGAAAGAGGTAATTAACTCTTTAAACCTTTGAAGGGATTGTGTACCTTTACTTGAGAAGAGATGGCCAGTCTCTAACGGAGGAGAAATCGTTGTTCTTTGCTCTCACATATGGGTCAGAGGCCATGGCACCTGCTGAGCTCAGATTCCCCACTGCTAGAGTGACTTTCTTCAATCAAGAGCAAAATGATACCAACAGATTGATCGACCTGGATCTAGTCGACGAGAAGCGAGATACGGCTTACCTTCGAATGGTCAACTACAAGCAGCGAACTAAAAGTTACCACGACAAGAGGGTCAAGGCAAGGTCATTCCAAGTAGGAGATCACGTGTTGAGAAAGATTGAAGCAACGGGTAGAAGGACCCAGCAGAATAAGCTATCTCCTAACTGGGAAGGTCCCTATGTGGTTACTCGAGTCGTCAAGGAAGGAACCTACATGATAGCTTACCCTGGAGGAGAGGAGTTGAAACATCCTTGGCACGCCACCCACCTCATCAAATATTACTTGTAAATAATAAAAGAGATGCATAGGAAAAAAGAAAGGTTGTAAAGAGTTGAAAGACGATTCATACCTGGAAAGATAAGTTCATGGGAAATCATACTTAAATGTAATACCTTTTGAGATGAATGGCATTCCAACTTCGCGGTATCATTTGGCCATCCAAGGTTGCAAGGCGATATGCTCCTTTTCCGGCTTGTGCATCTATTAAGTAGGGTCCTTCCCATTTTGGGGCGAGCTTGCCTGCATTGGGCTCCTTGGTATTTTGGAATGCCTTTCGTAGGACTAAGTCTCCTACTTGAAACCTTCTGACCCTGACGTTTTTATTGTATGATCGGGCTACCCTTTCCTGTCTCTTTGCCGTGCGAACTTTGGCCATGTCCACTAGCTCGTCCACGGTATCCGAGTCATGTATCAAGATGTCTTTATTATGTTCGGATGTTAGTAAGCTATCTTGCCGTTGGTACAAGGACTTCTGCTTTGGAATAACGAGATTCAGTTCCAAATACAAGTGAATAGGGGGGTTTGACCGGTAGCATTCTTAGATGTCGTCCCGTCGGCCCATAGGACCATTGGTAATTCTCGCCCAACGTCCTTTTTACGGTTTAGTCTCTTTTTAAGTTGCTTGATTATTATTTTGTTGCTAGACTCTCGCTGTCCATTGGCTTGAGGGTGAGCAGGCGAAGACGTTACCATCTTAACACCCCATTTGTCCAAGAAATCTTGGGTCCTCTTCTTTGATGAGCGAGAGCCGTTGTCACAAATTATTTCGATGGAATTCCAAATTGGCTAAATATGTTCCTTTTGGATAAAAGATATTACTTCTTTATCACGAACTTGCACATATGCCTCGGCCTCTACCCACTTAGAAAAGTAGTCTGTCATGGCCAAAAGAAATACTCGTCCCCCGGTGCTGCAGGAAGTTTTCCTACAATGTCCATTCCCCAAAACCATAAACGGCCAAGGTGACGGGATAGGATGTAGCAATTCGGTGGGTGGTGCGGGATGTCCCCATGTCGGCGACGGGAATCGCATTTCTTTGCGTAGTCAATGGCGTCTTTTTCTCATTGTGGGCCAGGAAATAGCCCAACCTTAGAGCTTTAGTATGTAAACTTCTGCCCCGGTATGATTTCCACAATCTCCTTCATGCGGCTCCTTGAGAACTTCGATGGGCTCTATCTGGCTTCTAGACACCTTAAGTAGTGACTTGCAGTTTTCTAAACAAGAGATTATCAATAAGTACATATTTAGATACTCTTACCTCCTGAAGGCTCTCGCATTCTTCTCCTCGAGGGATCGTATCATCTAAGAGATACTTGATAATAGGGGGCTGTCGAGAGGTTGATGCGGGAGAGGAAGGTATGTCAACATCTAGGACGAACATCTCGAGATTGTCAATTCTTTGGGATGTCAACATGCACGATTGGGATATTGGTTTGTGAGAAGCTTTTGAAGAAGCCGAACCCAAATTTGCCAAAGCATCGGCTTGAGAATTTTCTTCTCGCGGGATTTGTTCCAAGGAAAATGTTTTGAATTTGGCGAAATAATTTTTACAATTTCCAAATATGTCGTCATTTTAGCATTTTCGCGACGTAGGACCCATTGTATTGATTAACAATTAGTAGTGAATCCATGAACACCCGGATATGCTTGACATCTAAGTCTTGGGCCGCTGTTAAACTGCGATAAGTTGCCTCGTACTCTGCTTCATTGTTGGTAGCCTTGAAGGCTGCAGGCGATAGATTGTGGTATTATGTCCCCTTGTGGCGATTTTAGTACAACTCCAAGACTGTACCTCTCATGTTGGAAGCACCGTCCGGTGTAGAGAGTCCAAATTTTCAGAATGTCATCATCTTGAAGTTCTGTACTTCCAATTCCACCTCTTGTTGTAGGGTTGGCTGAAATCGCCCACAAAATCTGCCAGTGGCTTGAGATTTTATTGCAGTTCTAGGCTCGTACTTGATGTCGTATGTGCTTAGCGTACGAGACCATTTCGCCATTCGACCCGACATCTCTGGTTTTCTCATGACATTCTTAATAGGATAGTTAGTGCGTACAATAATAGTATGTGTTTCAAAATAGTGCCTTAATTTAACGAAGCGGTTATCAAAGCTAAAATTAATTTTTGTAAATGAGAATACCTGGTCTCGGCATCTAAGAGTGTCTTACTTATATAGTAGATGGGTTGCTGATTGCCATCTCGTTACATTATCAAGACCGCACTTACAGGCGCCTTCGGATACCGCTAGGTAGATGTAAAGATGTTCTTCTATCTCGAGGTTTGGCCGATAAGGGAGGTGTCGACAAGTAAGTTTTGAGTTCTGAAAAGCTTTTTCATGTTGATCCTCCCATTGAAACTTTTTGTTCTTTCTTAAGATGTCGTAGAAAGGTTTGCATCGGTTTGAGGATTTTGAAATGAATCTAGTGAGTGCGGCAATTTTTCCTGTTAGTCTTTGGACGTCCTTGGCAGATTGAGGTGATGACGCAGGTTGAGAATGGCGCGTATTTGTTACGGGGGCGGCTTCAATGCCTCTTTTAGTGACCATATAGCCCAAAACTTGCCGGCTTTCATTCCGAAGTTGCATTTAGCTGGATTAAGTTTCATATTGAAACAATCCAAGATGTCAAAGGCTTGAGAGAGATTGCTAATGTGGTCCTCGGCCTTCTTAGACTTAACAACCATGTCGTCGATGTATACCTCCATTGTGTCCCCAATCTGATCCTTAAACATCTTGTTGACGAGCCTTTGATATGTTGCACCCGCATTTCTTAGTCCAAAAGGCATGGCAATATAACAATAAATACACGGGGTTATGTAAGGCAGCATGTCTTCTTGGCTGGAGATGGTTCCATCTGAATTTGTTGAAATCCCGAGGACGCGTCCATGAATGTGAGGAGTTCGTGACCTGAGGTGGCATCAACTAATGAATCTATGTGCGGCCAAGGGAAAGGATCTTTTGGGCAGGCCTTATTTAAGTCGGTGAAGTCGACGCAAACTCGCCATTTCCCGTTTCTCTTCTCTACCACAACCACATTTGCCAACCATCTTGGATAATCGACCTCTCGTATCATGTTGGCTTTGAGTAAGCGCTCTACCTCACTCCTTGATGATCCGATTTCCGGTTCGCAAACTTTCTACGTTTACGGTGCACTGGTTTGAAGCTGGGATCTATGTTAAGCTTGTGAGTGATGACATCTTTGCTAATGCCGGTCATGTCATCATGTTTCCAAGCGAAACTTTTTATTCTGCTTCTTAATAGGTTCACAAGCTTCTCCTCCATATCTGACGATATGTCAGTGCCAATAAGTACTTTGATGTCCAGGTTGGAAGGATCTAACAATACTTCTTTCACATCATCCTCCCTAGCTTCCAGGATTTCACGTACTTTCTTCGGTAATTGCTATGCTTGTTTTGGAGATGTAGACGCCTTCATTGAAGTTTTGTAACATTCCTTGGCCACACGTTGATCCTTGTAAATCTTAGCGACACCCCAAGGTGTTGGAAACTTCACATTGATGGTAAGTGGAGGGTACGGCCTTCATTCCATGAATCCACGGTCTTCCAAGAATTACATTGTAAGATGTTGCGCAATCAATTACACAAAACCGTTCCACGGTGTTGAGGCCCTTTGAGTATATTGGAAGCTTTATCTCCCCCACTGTTCTTTTTGACTTCGCCACTGAAGCCTACCAGCACAGAAGATTTTTTGACAATCTCCGATTCCGGGATGTTCATTTCTTTAAGGGTACCCAACATAATAAGATTGTGAGCCGCCCCATCTACCGAGAATACGTCGTATGAGTACGATTGGCGACCTGCAAGGAAATGACCGAGGCCGTCGTGATGGGGTTCCGGCAAGTTATCACGATCACTTTCATCAAAGACAATTGGAGTCTGGGCAAGGTATCGACATCCTGGGTGTCTCTACGGCTTTTCATCTTTTGACTCCTTAGCATGTCGTTTTGCGGCGAGAATAGGATGTTCCACATATTTCGAGCCTCCACTAATGAAGTTGATCACCTTTGTTGATGCTTGGGGGAGAAAGCGGTCTTTCGGCTTCATGAGGAGCTTACGTACTTTCGGCTTTCTTCTTTACGGATCCCAGCGGCTCCTTAAGATGTCCTTTCGAGAGCAAGTAACTGATCTCCTTTCTTAATGCGATGCGATCTTTCAGAACATGCCCAAAGTCTTCATGGTAAGCAAACCATTTTGATTTGTCACGCCATCCCGTGGTTTTGTCCGTTTTCTTTGGCCATCGGCTTTGTCTCCCAGTTGCCCATTGCGCAAAGTACACTGAAATATCAACGGAAAAACAATAATCAGAAATGTTAGGCACATTATCATTATCTTCATCCTCACCGTCTATTGAATTAATTTTGCTAGTGTCAATTCTCGGATAAGGATTGGGACGGTTGTTTACTGCGATGGGAAGATTCGGTCTTTCTATCGGGATGGTCGTATGTCGACGTCTTGGATGATGACTTTGATCTTCGCGGCTCATCTTCCTCGGTCTTATGAATCTCAATGCCTGCTCGACTTCCTCCAGCCGCTTACAAGGAGTCATTACCAAATCTTGGCAATACTGCGAATCTTTCTTCAACCCCATTTTGAATGCTTAGTGGGCGTCGACATGTCAAGATTGGGAATTTCCGGCACCTCTTTATTGAACCGGTGGACGTAATCCTTTAGGGTTTCATTAGGGTGGCGAGTTACATTGTAAAGGTCACTTGTCAACCTTTCAAATTGTCGATTGCATGAGAATTGGTTATAGAACATGTTGATGAGCCGGGCGTATGAACCAATTGAACCCGGGGTTGCCTAATCGGCCATTTGAGAGCCGGTCCAGATAAGGTGGATCCAAATCCCTGCATAAGCAAGCCTCCCGGAATTGAAGTGGAATATGGATTATGTCCATCTTTTCTTGATAGTGTGCCACGTGCTCCTGCGGGTCCGTGGTGCCGTCGTACAACTTCATAGATGGTACATTTGAAGCGCTTCGGTATGTCGACATTTGCAATTGCTGGGACAAACCGAGACTGATTGTAGCAGTTTTGCGTTACTGGTTGAATTGGAGGAGTCACACCTGGACGTTCATTACTAATTCTCTGAGATCCTGCATCTGTTTAGCTAGTGGGTTTCCCGCAAAAGGGTCAGCCATAGGAATACGATTGAAATTATTATTATTGAAAAGATTATTAAGCAAACCAGAGTTGTCCGTAGTAGTCGTGACAAAGTCTGTCTATAAATGGGATGAATGGAGTGAATCCTGCAGAAGATGGTGTCAAAGGGGTGTCCCGGGGCGAAGATGTTGACATCATGAAAGATGTCAGCGGAGGAGGATTGCCCATTGGAATGAATTCATTCTGAAATGTAGATCCTCCGGAGTTGTCAAAGTTGAGAACCCTTGCGCGCAGTGGTGATATGTTTTCAAGCCGAGATGCTATGAGTTGTTGGTCTTTCTGCATCTTAATCATGGAATTGGTCAACACCTTCGAATTGTTATCTTGCTGGTCCAACCTTTGATTCAACCTGGTTAGGATATTCGGATGTCGGCATTCTGCATTGGAAGAGGTCGCCCCCTTTTGTGGAGTCTTCGTAGGTTGAGTTGGCTGAGATCCGGTCTGAGGAGGCGGTGGTAATAAGCCGGTTCTACCTCCTGATGTGGGAACAACGGTGGGACCTTTGCCGGCGGTGGACACATTGGTGGGTGCAGACATAGTGAATTCGATTAGGAAATGTTTCAAATAACCGATAAACCACGAGGCCCCTCGGTGGGCGCCAAATTGTTTCGGTAGAAAAAACAATAGAGTAGAATCTTAACTATGTTTAGTGTGTGGATTGAATAATAAGGAGGGAACTATGGAATTCGATTATATGGAACAAGAAAATGAAAAACGAGACAATGACAACGCGATTTGTTAACGAGGAAAACCTTGGAGGTGATAACCTCTTTGGAAAAAACCCCGGGAGTTAGGTCTCCAACCTTAAAGGTTCCACTATAATGATCACAATTACAACTTTGGAAGATAATGGAGAGGATTACAAGAGTTTGTGTGTAAAGTGTGTGCGTATGAGCCTGTGTCATTTTCCGTCTCCATTTCCCCTTAAATACAAGTAACTAAGAAAGAGTCAAATATGGTTCCTACAATCTCGGCATTGTGGTTTATCTTTTCAACCTCCGTGAGACCAAGTCGCCCTAGCCGTTTGAAGGTCTGTTGAACGTGCTTGAAGGTTGTTTCCGCATTCCTCTCTTAATTACTGAAAAATAAGAATAATAATATTAGGAAATATTGGACAAGTAAATATTTAAAACAATACTTACAGTGTAATGACATCTCGTTATGCAGGATCAACTGAAGATGTCGTCATGTCAGAAAATGCCCACAACAGGAAGGATGATAAGTCAAGATGGAATTTGTCCCTCGAAAGAGTAATGTTTTGCTTGGGTCCCTCGATGAGTGATAATGATGAAAGTGTATGGCCATACCCCAATGTGATTGGAATTATCATTATACTCGGAATCGAGAAAGCATTGAACAAAGACAAGTTGACGAGGACCATGACTTGTGTTCAATATAACATCATGAGACAAAGAGAGAAATGGAAGTGTACCATTGGAAACGTGAACTCTTACGTTATATTATTTGGGTAGACATAATGGCTTGCTAGAGTCCGCTTATGTCTTATGAGAGTCGATATGATCGAGCTCATTGCCAACATAATATAATCTTATAGGATCATACACAACTAGAATGAATTGATTAAACCATAGGAAAAATGATTGAGAAAATTCCTCATCGGCCTTGTCTGGTCGTGCGACACAACTAGGCCATGTGCCTCGTGTGGTCGTGCGACACAACAGGCCCTGAGGCGGTTTTACAGAATCCTTTCCTAATTTGATTAGGAATCATATACTATACTAATGTAGTATAAATATGAACGTCTGTCAACCCTAAAAATATAGCCGAAATTATGAAAAGAAATTCACAACATATATTCTCAATATTCTTCATAGGTTTAAGAGATCTAGCAATCTTCAAGAAGCTTTTCTTGGTTCATTCAAAGGTGTGGATACCGAAAGAGGTTCTTCGCTCGTTCATCGATCAAGGCCTAGAGTTCAAGCAATCTGAAGAACGAAGTTTGTGATTCGAAATCACATTATTAAATCCCTCGGTAGCTCAAGAACGGAAAGCATTCAAGGTTGGTTATATCTATCTCATAGTTTTTCAAGTTAATTGTATAGAACGGATCCTAGGCTCTTGGGTTTTGTGTTATTTTAGATGCTTAATTCCACTGCGCATGGACCCATAAAAACCAACATTAAGATGTTACCCCTTTTTTATGAAAATGATGGCAAGTAAAGAGCAATCGACAAGTCATTTTGTGACTCGGACGTTTGAATGTAAATACTATCAACAAACTAAACGGTTTGGACTTGTAAATGATAGTATTGAAATTGCGATATCAACGGATCGAACGATCTGGACAGTAAAAGTGCGAATCGACGAACCTAACGGTTCGGACTGTAAAGGTGCGTAAAGTAAATAGCAATATCAACGAATTAAACGACCCGGACGGTAAATGACGATCACGAACCTAACGGTTCGAACGGTAAAAATGCAAATCAACGGATCGAACGATCCGGACGGTAAATGACAAAAAAGTAAAAAGGGGACTCGAACGCCGTTTTAACCCTAAATTACTTCTCTCGAGGGAGAAAAGATGAAAGAGGACTAAAATGTATTGAGACCCGTAGACGGCGTTTCGTCTACATTTTGGAAACTTTGATCGGATCGAAAGTAGCGTATGATGCGTAAAACGAGGCAAAGCGGAGTTTAGAGAGTGAGAGTGTTACCAATGGCTAGGTGTTGACTCTTTTGCTTGGGAGGACGTATACGTGATACGAAAAGGTGTTTCGAAAGTGTTTGGCTCGTGTTTGGCTTGGAAATGTGGTTTTCATGCAAATCGAGGCATTTTTAGAGCTCGGGAGGGGGTTTTATTTGCTGGAACCGAGGCAATATGTTGAGGGAGTAAATATTAGACCTCATTTACTGAAGGGGAGGGCCTATATTTATAGGGGGTGAAATTGAAGAACAGGTCGTCAGGCCATTTCCTCAATTTTAGGGACTTTTGGGGTATTTTGGAGATTGCTGAGACTGATTTGTTCATCTGGAAGAACAGGTCGGCCGGTCAGTCACTCAATTTGAGGGCATTTTAGTCTTTTCACCCTTGAATCTGATTGATGGGGATGGGAGGAGGCTTGCATGTAAGCCACGTGTCCTAGCTTAGTCACTAAGATTGCCCATTTGTTCCGCTAAACCCAATTTTGACTGTTTTATAAATAATTGTTCGAGAAAATGTCGAAACAGTCCCGAAAAGTCCCAAAAATTGCGTATTTCTGGGAAAGTGATACTTTCACGTGTACGAACGTGGTTGAATACACTTTGGATTTTGGATGCACGGGGCAGTCCTGGAAAGTCTCGTTGACTCGAAAAGGGGGAGTTAACAGATTCTCGTTAACTTGGGAAGTGCCAGTTAACGGATTGTAACGATCCGGATTTGGGTACTTACACCAACACAGTAGGTTTATATAAAATTGTTAGAATTTCAACTGTCATTGAGCTAAATCTTGAAGCTTAGAAAAAGAACAAGGCCATAAGCCTTGCCCTCAAAAGCTCTACAGCTGTTCCAAAGGAACTGATTGAGCTCTCCCTCAGAAATTGAAAAGTCAAACCTTGAAGATGAGGATTTGGCCCTCATCTCTAAAAATTCAGTTCTATGCTAAAAAATAAAAGGATGAGCAAGTTTCCCAATATACCTGCTCCAAGTGCTGAGAAACCTAAAGTTAGTAATGAGAATAGCTTCAAAAGGCCAAACTTAGAGAATAAGAAATCTTCTGAATCTGGGTAATGTAGAGCATGTCGTGGCTTTGGTCACTATGCTAATGAGTTTGCTAACACACTTAAAAAGAAGGGAATTAGCTTAACTGCTTCCCTGAGTGATAGTGAGGATGAAGAGGAAGTTGCTAACATGTCTGTGATAAACTGTCATTCTGTATTTAATGCTCACTTTGCAGGAATAGAAAAAATAGATTCTGAGGAAAATGTAGATGTGGACTCAGATGTGGACACATCTGAAGATACATCAAGTCTGACTCTCAACTGTTTCTCCATAAAACGAGATTCATATGATGAAGAAAGAGACATTTCCTATGAAAAACTCTTTGAGACATACAGAGAACTGAATACAGATTGGATAAAAAGGATAGACAAAATTGAGATAATGTCCAAGGTAAACAAAGCTCTTTTTGATAACTGTTTGTGAAGATGAGAAAGCTAGACTTTCAAAAGAAAATGATGATAAAAAAGATACCATTGCTAAACTTGAAGTTCTGGTGACCAAGAGAGAAGTTGAGCTTGAAAAATTCAAAACTGATTTTGATAAAACTGAAAGTACATAACAAAGTTAAATACTAGGAAAATGAAACTTGATGAAGCTTTAGCTCTTGGTAAAACTGGAAAAACTGGTATTGGGTTTGAAAAAACAAAATTTGTAAAGAAGGGATGTAAGGCTTCAACATCTTAGGTAAAACCAATTTTAAGAGCTAAAAAGCCAAGAAGAAGGCACTATATCTGTCATTATTGCTTTGCTCCATGGCACATACGTCCTTTCTTTTACAAGTTAAAAGCTGATAAAAAAGTTGGTTGTGTTAATCAAACTCAGATGTGTGGCAAGATGTGTACACATTCGGGCACACATCCTAGTACACAGCAGCAGGTGCACCACAAAAAGAAAACTGAAACCAAATGGGTTTCTAAACCTAGTGCTACCTGTAATGTTGTCTACTCTTCCCTCAAGAGTAGTGTCTCTGGTTCTTGATATTTGATAGTGGATGCTCTAGGCACATGACTGGGAATCAAGAAGTCCTAACTTACTATAGGATGATTAATGGGGAAAAGGTAAACTTTGGTGGTGGTGCACAAGGTAAAATCATTGGGAAATGGACCCTAGATATTAAGGGTCTCCCAAAACTGTACAATGTATAACATGTAGAAGGCGTAAAAGCTAACCTGATAAGTATCACTCAGTTGTGTGATGATGACCTCCATGTAAAATTTGATAAATATCTGTGTGAGGTGTTTGATAAAGATAACAAATGTGTATTTACAGGTCCTAGATCTGCTGATAATTGCTACCAATTTGGTGACAATCTGTCTTGCCTTAGTACTAGAGTAAATGATGTCAATCAGTGACACCAAAAACTAGGGCATGCTAGCAGCGAAAAAATAGAGGAACTCCAAAGGTATGAAGCTATAAAGGACCTCCCTAAACTAAACTTTAAGAACACTGATGTATGTGGTTCTTGTTAAAAAGGAAAGCAAACAAAATCTTCACACAAAAAGTTCCAACAATGCTCCACATCTAAATGCTTGGAGCTAATAGACACTGACTTGATGGGGCCTATAGAGGTAGAAAGCTTTGGTAGAAAGAAGTATACTTTTATGTGTGTTGATGACTACTCCAGGAACACATGGGTGATGTTTTTAAGGGAGAAGTTTGAGACCATAGGGGAGTTCAAAAACTGGTATAAAAGGATCAGAAATTTGTATGGCCTTAAGGCTGTAAGGATTCGGTCTGACCATGTCACTGAGTATGAAAACTCCATGTTTACTGCCTTCTGCAACTTCAAGGGAATTAGAATTCTCTGCTCCTATAACTACTCAACAGAATGGAGTTGCAGAAAGGAAAAATAGAACTCCACAAGAAATGGCTAGAGTTATACTAAGTTCCAAAAACCTGTCAAAGAAATTTTGGGCAGAGGCCTTGAATATTGTCTGTCACATTGGTAATAGGGTGTTTCTCAGAATTGAGAGCACTATGACACCTTATCAAATCCTTCTTGGCAATAAACCCACTCTAAAGTATTTTCATGTGTTTGGTTGTATCTGCTACATCCTCAATGATAGGGAATACTTGTCCAAGTTTGATTTCAAGAGTGATAAAGCAATATTTATGGGCTACTCCATAAATAGTAGAGCATATAGGGTGTTCAACCTAAAAACAAAAACTATTATGGAATCTGCAAATGTGGTTTTTGATGATTTACTTGATCTGAACCTCAAGACTGCTGAGGATAATATTTCAGGTTGCTTGATAGATTGGAAAGTTGTAGAAACAAATGCTGTGGTGCAAAAATAGGATGCTAAGACTGAAGCTTGATGGGCAGAAGCAGAAAAGGATGTGCCTAAGGATGTGGACACATCTGCATCCACATCCGCACCCACATCCTCCCAAACTCTTGAACCTGAGGACAGCTCCTCTGAATCTGATAAGGATGATAATCCAGAAGAGGATAAGGATGGGTGTGTGGACAGATCAAGGGATATCTCATCAAGAATCCAGAAAAACCATCCTACCTCACAAGTAGTGGGAGATGTGCATGATCAGGTGAGAACTAGGCAAAAATGAAAGGTAAACTATAGAGAGCTAGCTGGTTTATGGAGTTTCTCATCAGCATTCTTCAAGGTAAGTATTTGTTGCTATGTTTCAAACATTGAACCTAAAAACATTCATGAGGCTTTAAAGGATGTACACTGGATTTTGGCCATACAAGAAGGGTTAAGTTAGTTTTAAAAGAATGATGTCTGGACCTTAGTACCTAGACCCTCTTATGGGAATGTCATTGATAAAAAATGGATTTTCAAAAATAAAACTGATGAAAAGGGGGTAATTACTAGGAATAAAGCCAGACTTGTGGCTCAAGGGTATACTCAAGTTGAAGGGATTGACTTTGAGAAATCTTTTGCTCCTGTTGCCAGAATTGAGTTCATAAGACTCTTATTGGCCATAGCCTGCTACCTCAAACTAACTATTCATCAAATGGATGTTAAGAGTGCTTTTCTGAATGGGGTATTGAATGAAGAGGCCTATTTAGAACAACCTAAGGGCTTTGAGGATCATGAATACCCAAATCATGTGTATAAATTGAAAAAGTGTGAGTACGCCAATCCAATTCGCGACCCTTTAAAGGTGCTTTTTAATGTAATAAAATAGCACAAGGGGCGTTTTGGTAAATTCCCGATCAATTCCAAGTCTTCCAGAAACTTATCTTAAAGTTCTTATGGAGGAAGTACTTGTGAGTGTTTTTTCCATATAAAAGGACCTATCAGGAATTATCAGCTTTGGACCTGTTGGGAATTACAAAAGAAGGTTCCAGAATCAGTTATTTATGCCAAAAACGGTTATATGGCTGGATAAGTCGTGCGGCACAATTGACCACGGAAAAGCTAAGCGAAAGGCCGTGCGACACAAGTGACCTCCTCCATGCAGCCTATAAATTGGACCCTCCCCCTCTCATATCAGGATCCTTTTTCCAATACCCTAAAGTTACTCTGCCGAATTTGTGATAGAAAACCCTCTCTCCCCTCAAACCATACAAAACCTCTCCAATTCCATCTCTCCTTGACCCAAACCATAAACCCACCTTCATACAATCCACATCCCTTTGAAGATCTGAAGAAGAGCAGCCAATTGGTGTTCATTTACACTTCCTAGCAGCTGAATTGAAGGCTTCCACACCTAACTTGGTGTAGAAGTAGAGGACTACAAGGGTAACTTGCATTTCTACCTTTCTCTCTCTTATTTACTTGTTTATTTGCAATTGTTCTTCCTCCACTTGATAATCAAGCTCCATCTGCTTTAGATTATCAAGTGGCAACTGCCATATCTCTGTTTAATTGGTTTTGCTTGGTTTAATTGCATATTGGTATTGTGATTCTCTCTCTCTTGGTTGCTTGGTGCTCAAGGGAGTGTGGATCTCCCATATCCATGCTCCCTTGGGTGATTTATTGCTAATTCATGTTAACCTGAGTTGATTTGGTGTGCTTAATAGATCTGATTTGATTTCTATTAATTTCTGTTTTGAAATTGTGAGGTTCCTGCAGATGGTCTACTTATGCCACGCGACACAAGTGACTCATCAGGTCCTGTGTCACGCGACACAAGTGGCCTATCTGCAGAGAATCATTTTCAGTTGTAAGTTTGTTCCTCCCCTTTTCCCCTTTTGTTTTGTCACTCAAATTAGGGTATGGATCTTTCATATCCATATTCAGTTTGAAGTGACTAGATAGATCTACTTCTCTTTTGTTCAATAATGTAAAACCTCTGCAAAGTAATCTGTAGTGTCACGCGACACAAGTGACTTCTCAGGTCCAGTGTCACGCGACACAACAGGCCTCTGCAGCAGGTTCATTTTAGTTGTAAGTTTTGTTAATCCTTTTTGTAATATGGGATGTGGCCTCCCATTGTCAATGGTCTACAATTTGTTTCTTCTTCCCTTTGAGCAATAAAACAAAGTACTCCTTTGCATTCCATATATATCTTGTCTCACACATTAGCACACACAATTGAATGAATTAAATGTTGAACAATTGAAAGACTCGTCTACGGACGAGGCGTGTTGGGTGAACTCTCGGTTCTTCCCAACACGTAACCTGACCCCCGAACCCATTTTCTCTGTCAAAAAGGTTTTCAATGTTTCCTCTTAAAAACGGCGTGGCGACTCCTTTATTAAAAAAAAATTATTTTTAATAAATTTCGGCGAGCGCACATTCAGTGGCGACTCTGCTAGGGATGTTTCAAAAGAGGGTCAAACTTTCGTATGTGTTCAACATTCAATTCATTCACTCGTACGTGCTTTGCTTGAGACATTATATGTATTGTTTGCATCCTATGTGCTTTGTTTGGTTGTCTTAGTTGCTTGCTTTGTTGTTCTTCCGCTTGAAATTTGAGTTGTGCTATTTAAGCCTCGAGGCTTGACCGTTCTTGGTGCGATCTTTAGAATTCCGGAAATTGGACCCTTACGCCACGCGACCAGTAACTTGCATTTGCGTCTGTGTCACGCAACAGAAGTGGCCAGTTTGCAGAATTTTGGTTTCTTGGTTCAGTTGATGATTCTGGAGAGTCCCTGTGATTGATTTATTGGTTTTTCGCTTATTGTACTCTGTGGGGGTGTGTGTGTAGTTTCCTGTTTCTTCTTCCTTTAAAAAAAAAAATAATAAAACAAAAATATATATATATATATATATATATAAAAGCTTTTTTTTCGCAAAATAAAGGAACATAGCCATCCCGCACACTACTTCACGTAGATTTTAGAGCCCTCGGGTGCGATTGACGGCATCGAAGACAGTGATGTATGTCGCTTACGCTTGAGCGCCTAATGTCAAACCCATCCCCCTAGCGCGTTATAGGTGGCGCCACACTTTTAACCTCACCCAAAACGGTTGGTTTTTGACACGCCATTTTCAAATACACTAAAATGAGTTGTTTCAAAAAATTTAATAAGCTTTCGTACCTTTCCCAAAATCTAGCACGTGTGGGCATGTTGCCAATGCAACATGGTTTCACGAAAGGACATGTCGTTCCCACGGCATGTTCTAACGAGAGATCATGTCGCTTTGTCAACGTGCACCGACGAGAGGTCATGCCGGATTTTTTCCTTGAAATTCTTCAGGAAATACCCGTTATGCTGCCCAATTTTTTCCAAAAGATTGGGGCTGCTCGTTCATCCCATAAATGCTTTGGTTTTGCTTAGGTATTATAGCCTATTATCAGTTTTTGAACCAATACGTTCAGTGTATTTGTGGATGATGTGTCCCTAGGGTTCCCCAAGGTGTAGTGTGCGCAAATAAAGGGTTAACCTTTCCCTACCATTCCTAGGATTTAAACCACCGATTTATACTTGAAGATAAATAATTTGTTTGCGTGAGTCTGTTCTCTCTCTTCCTTCCCTACCTCATAAACCCGTATATATATACCCCTGTAGCTACGGCGAGTTGGAGTCGATCATCCGTACCGGGAGCTCGTTTAGTTCGGGTTGTCAGAGAAGTTTTAGCAGTATCCGAAGCCTTAGTCAGTGCAGAATCAGAAATGGCAGGGAATGGAGATTTGTTTACTGCTCAATCTGCTGGAGGTTCAAGTCCGATGAGTCGACGGCTTTGAATGATTTGTCTGGATGAGAGTTGAGGTTAAATTTAGAAGCTTCTTTGACCCGGGAGCGTGAGGCCCGCTTTGTCGTATGCAAAATGCTAACATCCGAGAAGAGGAGGCCCATAATCGTTTCGTGGAGGCCATGAGAGCCCGAGGGATAGCAATGCTCCGTAGAGAGGATGGTTCCTATGAGGAAATTACTGAAGAGAGCAACAATGAGACCGGATCTTTTTCCCCTGTCCAGCCTGTTCCAACCAGTTACAATGCTATGCCTCCTCCCACAAGCTATGTTCCGCGCCCCGAGCAAATGCCATCTCCAGGATTGATCTCGAGTGCCCAAGGAAAGTTTCCTCCCCCTTCTACTCAAGCATATAACCAGGTGGCTCAGCAAGGTCCCAGCAAAAATGGTGGTCATCCAGCGAATTTCTTTGACCTTACTTCTTCTCCGGCTCCCAATGTTCCGATGCCCCAGGTCCAGTATGGGTCTCAGTTCCGAGCCAATTATTCCCAGACTCAGTACAGTGTGTATCCCGACGGCTATCAGGGTGGTCAGTATGGTGTACAGCAGAATGGTCAGTACCGTCTCTCGGGAAATCAGATAATTCAAGACAGTGTTCAGTAACACGCCCGGTCTCAACTCCAAAGCGGATTTTGCTCGGCGACGTGTGTTCTACCCTTACTCAACATCTTTATGGCTCTACTCCGTATTCGGCCCCGTGTGTTAGTGCAGGTTTCTCTCCTTTTGGTCAATTGAGGGATCAGTCAGCGCAGTATAGTTCCCAGAACCCCAGCATGCAGTTTAATGGCTACGATATGTATGGAAATAGAATCCCTAGCTCTGTTAGTTTGTTGGACAGTAATATTGGCATTTCCAGCACCCTCGGTCTCCCACCGCCGTTTTGCCTGTTGGGCCTAATTTAGACTTCCCCTTACCTGATGAAGATCCCCAAATACCCATGGCCAACCTTGTCAAGGATCCTGAATTCGGATTCCCCCTCAGCCTTGAGGATGACGAACAAGTCAACCCACCTTGGTCTCATGTTAGAAATTTCTTGCAAGAGTATGAGGCTCACTATTTCTCGGAAGAAGGGAAAACTGATACCGAAGAGTTGGGTCTGTTCCGATCAAAACACGAGAAAATCATTTACACGAGATGGTTAGAGGAGTCAAGAAAGATTGAGCAAAAAAGTTTCAGGCGGGCGCCTGTATTGCGGCTTATCAGTAAAAAGGCCGAAGAACACCTAGAGTCAGTACACTCCTGCAAGTTAGCTTTGGGAGCCGTTGGATATGATTCTGAAGACAGTGAAAGCGAAGAATCAAAGGAAGAAGATTGCTTCTATATCCTTCCTGGAGTCAAATATGTGCCGCATCCTCTCACTCTTCCCTCATAGTTTCTGGGAGGAGAAGCAGAGTCACATTCACCGCTTCCAGGAATGGGGGTACATGACAATTTTTGCCAAGACTACTTTGTTAATGTAATAGAATTTGGAGAACCCGTAGATGGAAAGGTTAGTGATGATTGTAGTAAGATTGTGAGTGATGTAACCACCTGTTCTGATGAAATGAAAGATAATTTCTGTTATGTTTTGTATCTTGACGATCTGTATGATTTGAATAATACTGTTGATTATGATGATTACGAAGAGAGTTTGACTGCCAACACCATATCTTCCATGGTTCCTAGGGATTCCCCAATCTCTCTGGAGGAACTCAGGATAGCGGCTAATGTAGAGGTCCCATTGTCCATAAAGGAGATAAGACAGGCGGCATGGCCATACAGTACTAGTCCTGTTCCGATTTCGCTAGCAGAGCCAAAGAGGCCAGTAAAGATTTTGTGATTGAGAAAGATCAAGAGGTTAATTTACTGACTAGATCTGGAAGAATGTTGGGAGCGAATGACATAGATCCATCCAGGAAAGGTAAATGATTGAGATGCGAATCCCCAATCCTCTCGAAATCCATTCAAACCTAGGCGGGGAGATGAGGAAGTCAAGAAGATCCACTTCACACAACCGAAGAGAACCCAAGCGAGATATTTCCTTATGGTCTCTCTCTCACATCCTACCCTCCTGAGTTGAAGTTAGAAGAAGCCTTGTCCAAAACGAAAGTGTGCATCAATGCCACCTTGACGAAGCACGTCGGTGATCGGGGCTCGCACAGTATGGAAATATCATCACTTTTACGGATCTTGATCTGCCTGCTTTTGGTGCAAAGTATAATGAATCCCTGCACATCACAATACCCCTGGAAGGACGACGGATTCCCCATGTGTTGGTAGACAATGGGTCAGCCATGAATGTGCTCCCTGCTAAAATGATGAGTATGTTGGATATCAAGGCGCAGAACCTTAAACCATCCAACCAAACCATAAAAGCCTATGATTCCACGTCTAGGGCAGTGTTGGGAATAATCTCTTTGAATTTAATGTGAGGTAAAGAGATGATGGTAGATTTTCAAGTTATCGATATTCCAGTCACTTTCTCATTGGGCGGGACCTTGGATTCATGAGATTGGAGCCGTAGCCTCTACTCTTCACCAATGCCCAAAGTTTGTGCAAGGCGGAGTCCCGACGACCATTTATGGTGATAGTGTTACGATTGGAGAAACCAAAGCACTAATACTTTGCCGGTGATGGAAATTAAACTCGATCGGGAGAACTTGATGCTTAGCGATTTTACGATTGAGCAGCCCAAAGGACAGGTCTACACCATAGAGCTTGATGACTTCCTCCGACAAAATCCCTCGATAAAATGATGAGAGGCATGAGCTATATCCCCGTGATCGGGGCTGGAAAACGCCAGGCAAGGACCATGTCACCTTGTGATGCGAAGCTAAGAGGAATAAACGAGGCCTAGGATGGTGCTGTGACGAAAGAAGATAAGATGACGACGGAATTTTGAAGCTTTTAAGGAAAAGATGACCTCAGCTACTGGTGAAAGAGGTACAAGAGGCCCGAGATGCGCCCGTGCGGTTGGTCCTTAAATCAACATTTTGTCGAAAGAGGATGGTGATATGTTTGTACGTTCCGAGACCAAAGTTGAGTCAAGTGGAGGATAGAATGAGAATGATCCGGAAGTTTGCCGGCCAATACCGACGGTGAAAGAAATGTTTGACGGCCCGCCCAAAAGGCCGGAGTGTGACCGCCACCTACGAGAACGGCTATCATTTCTTGGGACCTCGATTACGTAAACCCGGCCTTGAGAAGCTCGCTCACGGATGACCATGTTGTGCACAAGATCCGTGGTGCGGATCCCTTTAGATATTGATGGTGATTTGGCGGAATTGTTTGAGAATCGGGGGCTATCGAATTTCGAGAATGGTGTGTCTACGGAGAAGTTGCATAGCAGAAGGGTTGGTTCTTGTTGAAGATCTCGGAGATTTGATTGACTTTTCCTTGATAATGAGGTGGTAGCCATGTTGGAGTTTGAAAAGGGCTGAGTGGCGATTTGAATGGTTTGAAGACCGTCGCAGGAGCGCTACGTAACCTGGACTTCATTTCGGGGACCGATACAGGAGACTATGATCTAAAGCCGGGGCTCAAACCTCGTCCTTGTCCCTCTAAGTCTAAATCTGTCCCCCGTGTCTTGAGTCGGTCCCGCAGTCTCTTGTGGTTGAATTTGAGTCTTCCGATCATTCGATGTCCTCACGACAGAAGATCATCTTCGAGTTGTAAACACTGTTTTTCCCTATGCCTTGAATAAAATGGTCGACCTTTTTGAGTATCCTGTGATTGCCAATCTAACAATTGAACGCTTAACTAAAATTAATCATCAAGATTTAAAAATAATTAAGCTAGATTCAATTGAAGATAATGCAGACCTAATAGATGAACAAACTTTAGAAAATGATTCAAAGCAGGTTTGCGAACAAAATGAAAGCCGGCCCAAGCCGCCGATGAGGTATTGACGACAATGAACACAGAGGAACACCAAGAACCCAAAGAAACACAGATTGGTAGCTTCTTCTCCTGAGATGAGCGAGTTTTGTCTGGTTGAACCGGCTTAAATAGTACATGGACGTCTTTGCTTGGTCTTACAAAGATATGCTCGGGCCGGATATTTCCATTGTCAGAGCACCGGATACCCTGGATCCGAGAAATCAAGCCGATACGCCCAGAAATTGAGGCGGATCAAGCCCGAGTGGTCCTTGCTTAGTCAAAGAAGAGATTGAGAAACTCTTACGGGTGGGTTTTATCAAGGTGATTGAATATCCGACTTGGCCGCCATCATTGACGAGTAAAGCGAATGGGAAGGTTCGAGTTTGTGTAGACTTCCGGATCTTAACAAGACTAGTCCCAAAGATGACTTCCTCGCCGAACATCGACATCTTTGGTAGATGCAACCGCGAACTACGAAGTCAAATCCTTTGTTTGACGGTTTCGCGAGGCTATAGCTCCAGATTAAGATGGCGAAGAAGATCGGATAAGACGGCATTCACTACTCCTTGGGGTACTTCTTTGTTACCTTTGTGATGCCGTTTGGGTTTAAAAATGCTGGGGCTACCTACCAGAGAGCAGTCACCACCTGTTTCACGATATGATCCACAAAGAGATTGACGTATATGTGGACGATATGATTATTCATTCGAAAGGGTCGGATGGACGAAGACTTAAGGAAGTTCTTCACGACGACTCGAGCATTCTATGAGGTTAAACCCAGTCAAGTGTACCTTTGGGGTTATCTGGGGTAAAGTTTTGGGATACATGGTCACGGAGCGAGGCATCGAGTAGATCGAGGAAAAGTCAAAGCGATCGTCGAGATGAAGCCGCGAGAAGCTGTCTTTGAAGTGAAAGGTTTCTATGGGCCGTTACGGTATATCACAGATTCATTCATTGAACCATGACCTCTATATGTGAGCCAATCTTTAAGCTATTGAAGAAGAATCAGGAAGTGGTTTGGAATGAAGAATGTCAATTGGCTTTCGAGAAAATCAAAGCTTACCTTGTTAATCCTCCTATTCTCTGCCCACCTCATGGAGACAAACCTTTACTTCTATATCTGACGGTCACAGACACAGCTATCGGAGCCATGCTAGCGCAAGAGAAGAAAGACTCTAAGATCGAGAATGCCATATATTTCGCCAGTCGTAAATTCCAAGGGAGTGAGTTGAACTACTCTGACCTCGAGAAGACATGCGCAGCTTTGGTTTGGGTGGTCGGAAAATTGAAGCACTATATGTTATCTCACACGGTGCTTTGGTTTCCAAGATGGACCCGATCGAGATATTTGTTTCAAGGGGATAGAGGCAACATTTCCACCCAGTTGGCGAAGTGGACCTTCTTTTTGAGTTTGATATCAAATATGTGATTCGGAAGTCAATCAAGGGACAAGCTACAGCGAGATCAATTGGTGATTTCCTCGGTCTGAGAACCCCGAGGACCGGATCTCCAGTTTCCAGATGAAGGGATTCTTGTTATAGAAAATGGCAATCGATGGCAGTTGTTCTTCGATGAGGCGGCAAACAAAAGAGGAAATTGCATCGGGATGGTACTGGTAGACCCAAATGATATGCATACCCCCCATTGCTATCAAGTTGAATTTCTCGGTTACCAACAATGCGGACGAGTACGAAGCTTGTATAGCCGGTCTAGAAGCTGCCCTTGAGCGACATGTGGAAGAATTGGAAGTGTTCGGTGATTCTCAATTGATAATCAACCAATCAGCTAATAGATGGTAAACCTCAGACCCATGTCTCCAAAAGTACCATTCTTACATTATAGAGCTTGTCGGTCAGTTTAAGGAAGTGTCATTTCAATTCCTACCGCGAGACAAGAACAGATTTGATGATGCCCTGGCCACCCTAGCTTCTTTGGTAGAAATCCCGGAAGGAAAGTCGATCAAACCATTCAGGGTCGGTAGACGAGAGAATCCTGCATACTGCTGTGAAATAGAGGTCGAAATCGTCAATAAGCCGTGGTACAGCCAGATTTTCCAATATCTCAAGCATGGTGAAGCATCTTTCCCCGTTGATAAAGAAGGAGACCTAAAAGGTATTCATGCCAAGAGTCTGCAAGCGTTGAAAAGGCTGTCAGCTCAGTACGTTATACTCGGCAATGAATTGTGGAAGAAAAGGGAAGGTTGCCCTCTCCTGCTCTGTATCAGCAAGGAAAAAGCCCAAAGAGTAATGGAAGATATTCATAACGGTGCTTGCGGACCTCATATGAACGCTCGATCTCTCATGCATAGCATCATCAGGCTGGGTTACTTCTGGATTACTATGGAAACTGATTATATTCAATTTGTGCGAACTTTTGATAAATGCCAGCGATTCTCCAATTTGAACCATATCCCTCCTCATGACCTCTACTGTATGACAACTCCCTGGCCCTTCGCAACATGGGGTATTGACGTCATTGGGAAGATAACTCCATCCGGGAGCAATGGGCACTCATTTGTATTGGTTGTTGTGGATTACTTCACAAAGTGGGTAGAAGCTGCATCTTACAAAGTGCTCACCGGCTAAGAAAGTGGTTCGCTTCATAAAGGAACGGATCTTACGCCGCTACGGAGTCCCGGATGAGATTATTTCGACAATGGAACCCATTTCGAGGAGAGCGATTGTACGCTTAATGAATACAGAGTCAAGCACCACAAGTCTTCGCCTTACAGACCTCAGACGAATGGTGCTTTGTTGAGGTGCTAATAAGAATTTGGAAAGGATCATTAAGAAGATGGCCGAACGAGGAAGGGATTGGCCGAGAGAAGCTGCATTTAGCATTATGGGGCTACCGCACTTCTATTCGAACGGCTACCGGTGCAACCCCTTACGCTTTGACCGACGGAAGAGAGGCGGTCATGCCAATTGAATTAGAAAGTCCATCCCTCAGAGTGTTGCTTGAGAACGGGGTGAATGAGAGTGAATGGCTCCAAAGTCGATATAATGAATTGGCTCTGCTAGATGAACACAGATTAAAAGCCATGGAGCATAATCGGGCATACCAGAGAAGAATGACCCGTGCTTTTGACAAGAAGGTAAAGCCCAGAGACATCAAAGTCGGTGATTTGGTTCTCAAGATGAAGCCTGAAAATTAGAGCAGTGCGTTGGGTAAATGGGCACCTGTTTGGGTCGGACCGTTTCTAGTCAAGAAGATATTCTCCGGAGGAGCAATGCAGCTAGCGGATCTGGATGGTAACCCCTTTTTGCACCCCGTCAACGGAGATAAGTTGCGGAGGTATTATGTGTAATTGAGTCTCTTCCCCTCTATAAAAAAAAATAAATAAAATAATAATAAAAATAAAAATAAAAATAAAAATAAAGGCGCAATAAAATTGTCCCAGATGAGACTGAAAACCTCTCAAAAGGCAGTCCATGCAAAAATAAGGGACGCGCCCGGTGCTAAAAGAATATACCCAGCAAGGTCGAAAACCCTAAAAGGGCGGTCTAGGTAAAAAACAGGGTTGCACCATGTCCCCCTTCTCCCTTCCCCTTTCTTAAACACCAAAGTTAATTGAATCAAACTACGGAGACCTGAGCCCCTTAGTTCTCTTACAAAAAGGGGAACGTAGGCAACCACTTGTGGTTCGGTCTAAATTGCTGCAAAATTGTATATCTTGCCAAAATGTGTTTTGACTACAGTTCTAAAGCTTTTTCAAAGGTTTATTTGGAGTTAATATTCTTTTTGATGAGTTCAAGCACGGCCTACTTTTGATTCAAATAACCTGCTGCGAAAAAAAAATATAATAATAATAAGATCTCAACATCTGTTTTGTCTGCATTAAGGTGATTAAGGGATACTCAAATTCTTTTCAAATAAATATCTCTCCCAAAGAACAAGTGAAAGAAAAATAAAGAGTCCTCCATCTCTCAGAAAAGCGTCTAGAGGCTCGTTCCCGCTCCCGAACTCGTACCCCTATCTTTCCTCTTCCTTGGTCCCCGGGAGGTCTTTGGTATAGGAATGTCGAATAAGCTCGATGCAGGCTCGCCCCGGCTACGGTATGCCTGCGTACTGGTGGTTCGATTAGGCCAGTCTCCCTTAAAACAGCCCTGGCAGCCCTCTCTTGTCGCAAGGCCTCTCTGCGAGCAATCACATCTGGATCATCCCTCAGAGCAGCCCTCCGGATCTCTCATTTCTCATAATCCTCCACAGCATCGCCGGTAACATTATCCGGATTCCCTTTGGCTTCTGCATCTCTGAAAGATCGACTGGATGGATAATCTGCTCCCAAGTATTCCCTTCGGCGAGCCTCTATAGCCAACTGCACAGGACCCCGTTGCTCTTCATACCAAATCAGATACTCCGTGGTCAAGAATGTATACCCTCTGGCCTGACGAAGAAGCGTCCCTGTGGGAAGAAAGCCCTCCAAGAAAGATCTGCGGAAGAAATGCACAGTCTGGGGCTCGGTCATGATCATCGGAACAGCATCAGCCGTCAGTCTCTCTCTCAAAGCCCGGATAATCTGCTGAGGGTACCGATATTGCCTGCTCACCAGTAATGGGATACAGAATGAAGACACATGCAAGCCTCGGCAAGTGATCGACCACCATTGACCCCTCTGAATGTCCTCATAGTGTGTAACTTCCACGCCGGAATCCAAAAATTCAGATCAACTGTCCTGTATCGCGTCAATCTAATCTGCCAGCTATCAACGGCGGCACCTCTTAGCACTCTACGTTGTCCAGTCATCCAGGGAGCAGTTGTCTGACCCTCCGGAAAGGGCATTATCAGGCGCAGCCGCTCAAAAAGCCATATGGATAACAAATCGGGGCTACCCGCACCCATGAAGTCTGATTCCCCCGCTAGCCTATCAATGCCATGGTAAGTCTCAGCCAGCAACAGTGGTACAATGTCCATCTCCCCTTGGCCGGATTGAAATTGACAAAGATCTACGCCTCGAGTACCCCTAAGTTGTCTGACAATCTCCAACAACATACCTGGACAGACTCCGATGTACTTACAGAAATAATGAGCTGATAAGGTGAGCAGCATAAATATGTCCAAAGACGTGGAAAGATCGAACAGCTCAGGATTGAATAAGCGCAATCTGGCTACCTGAGTCAAATCTATGAGCCAAACATCCAGAATAATAGATGACACCTGATCCGCAGTCAAGCCCAAGAAATCTGATAGTTGCTCTGTGATTGATCGTCTGTCCCGTGGAAATGCTACGATTGTCGACCCCCTCAAGCCTGTTAATGCTCTAAAATCCTCCATGGTTGGTGCCAAATCATTATACGATAGAGTGAAGACATGTCGCTCTAAATCCCAAAAGCAAGATGCAGCCCGGAGCAATTCCCAATCGATTCTCCAGTCCTTCAGAGACCAGATGCTGGGCATGCCATACCTTGAATCAATAAGCTTTCTATGTTGTTTTTGGTGGAGATGAGTTATTTCAATAAAATCTTGACGAAATTGACGTTCCCGGGAAGTAATTTCTTCATTGTAATGTTCCATTGCAGCTAAAAGTTCCAATCTTGGCTAGAGAAGTCAATTAACTTTCAAACTGGGTTGTTGAAAAGACAGTTTCTTCTGCAAAATGAACTCTAAGTCGGCTTAAAAGGGGATCTGTTACGAACTTCATTGAGCCGTGCGACACAACTTGACATACTTGTCTGGGATGTCGGGCGACACTTCGACCCTCACCCGGCACGGCCATAAGATTTCCAACTCGCCGTCGCCGCCATACACCTACCCATACATATTCAATACCTGGGAGAGGACCCACTTCATCACATGTATCGCTATACACACCTTAGCCGATGCGACTTCGTCACCTCATCAGCAAGTCCTTCATAGCTTATCATTCAATACAATCTTTTTTCCTCTTTCCTGTCTAACCATCTTCCTGTCCCTTGAACAGATAGACTCGCGCAAATAAGCTAATTTAACTTTTACTAACAAAGGGTATCACAATCAAAGTTTATTTAGAAATGTTGCGTTCCCCACAGAGTACAATTAAGCACATTCGAATCTTGGGGACTGTTCCTCAATCAAAATTTGAGACAAGAGAAGCACAAATCCAACGATCTTTCTAGAAAATATTCATCAACCCCGTTGTCAAAGTGCCAGCAAAGCCTGTTGTTCCCCTAATAATTCAGCAAGCAGGATTCTTACCCTACCAAGCAGAGGCCGATGATTCCAAAGTCAGCCAAGAGTCAATAAAGACTGTACCTTAACAAAACAACAATCGTCAACAACAGCATTTAATCCCCATAGCTTACATCTATCCCAAAGATGCAACAACAATAGCATCGGTCCCCTCCGGCGGCTACGTGTAAGCACGACATGTGTATGAAAACATGTCTTGTCCAAACTGTCAAATTATTATGTCTAAAAATCACTCCCTTCAGTTCATATGGTCTATTCGGGTTAAGACGCCTCCTAACAGTCTTCTATCGGGTCAGACACCTCCTAATGGTCTATTCGGGTTAAGACGCCTCCTAACAGTCTTCTATCGGGTCAGACACCTCCTAATGGTCTATTCGGGTTAAGACGCCTCCTAACAGTCTTCTATCGGGTCAGATACCTCCTAATGGTCTATTCGGGTCAAGATGCCTCCTAACAGTCTTCTATCGGGTCAGACACCTCCTAATGGTCTATTCGGGTCAAGACGCCTCCTAATAGTCTTCTATCGGGTCAGACACCTCCTAATGGTCTATTCGGGTCAAGACGCCTCCTAACAGTCTTCTATCGAGTCAGACACCTCCTAATGGTCTATTCGGGTCAAGACGCCTCCTAACAGTCTTCTATCGGGTCAGACACCTCCAAATGGTCTATTCGGGTCAGACACCTCCTAATGGTCTCCTCTGCATATTCTGAACTACGATTTGGCTTGATTCCCTTTCCGGGATACGTAGGAATCCTTTCTAAAAAGGTCCAGCCATCCAATCTACCAAGTCATTGTTTAGCCATCCTCCTTATCCCCAGTCGCTCATTGGAATTGGGTCCTGTTTGTCGACAACCTCACTTCTTCCATAAGTGACGTTGCCGAGGGGCTCTGTGAGTACGCCAATCCAATTCGCAACCCTTTAAAGGTGCTTTTTAATGTAATAAAATAGCACAAGGGACGTTTTGGTAAATTCCCGGTCAATTTCAAGTCTTCCAGAAACTTATCTTAAAGTTTTTATGGAGGAAGTACTTGTGAGTGTTTTTTCCATATAAAAGGGCCTATCAGGAATTATCAGCTTTGGACCTGTTGGGAATTACAAAAGAAGGTTCCAGAATCAGTTATTTATGCCAAAAACGGTTATATGGCTGGATAAGTCGTGCGACACAATTGACCACGGAAAAGCTAAGCGAAAGGCCGTGCGACACAAGTGACCTCCTCCATGCAGCCTATAAATTGGACCCTCCCCCTCTCATATCAGGATCCTTTTTCCAATACCCTAAAGTTACTCTGCCGAATTTGTGATAGAAAACCCTCTCTCCCCTCAAACCATACAAAACCTCTCCAATTCCATCTCTCCTTGACCCAAACCATAAACCCACCTTCATACAATCCACATCCCTTTGAATATCTGAAGAAGAGCAGCCAATTGGTGTTCATTTACACTTCCTAGCAGCTGAATTGAAGGCTTCCACACCTAACTTGGTGTAGAAGTAGAGGACTACAAGGGTAACTTGCATTTCTACCTTTCTCTCTCTTATTTACTTGTTTATTTGCAATTGTTCTTCCTCCACTTGATAATCAAGCTCCATCTGCTTTAGATTATCAAGTGGCAACTGCCATATCTCTGCTTAATTGGTTTTGCTTGGTTTAATTGCATATTGGTATTGTGATTCTCTCTCTCTTGGTTGCTTGGTGCTCAAGGGAGTGTGGATCTCCCATATCCATGCTCCCTTGTGTGATTTATTGCTAATTCATGTTAACCTGAGTTGATTTGGTGTGCTTAATAGATCTGATTTGATTTCTGTTAATTTCTGTTTTGAAATTGTGAGGTTCCTGCAGATGGTCTACTTATGCCACGCGACACAAGTGACTCATCAGGTCCTGTGTCACGCGACACAAGTGGCCTATCTGCAGAGAATCATTTTCAGTTGTAAGTTTGTTCCTACCCTTTTCCCCTTTTGTTTTGTCACTCAAATTAGGGTATGGATCTTTCATATCCATATTCAGTTTGAAGTGACTAGATAGATCTACTTCTCTTTAGTTCAATAATGTAAAACCTCTGCAAAGTAATCTGTAGTGTCACGCGACACAAGTGATTTCTCAGGTCCAGTGTCACGCGACACAACAGGCCTCTGCAGCAGGTTCATTTTAGTTGTAAGTTTTGTTAATCTTTTTTGTAATATGGGATGTGGCCTCCCATTGCCAATGGTCTACAATTTGTTTCTTCTTCCCTTTGAGCAATAAAACAAAGTACTCCTTTGCATTCCATATATATCTTGTCTCACACATTAGCACACATAATTGAATGAATTAAATGTTGAACAATTGAAAGACTCGTCTACGGACGAGGCGTGTTGGGTGAACTCTCGGTTCTTCCCAACACGTAACCTGACCCCCGAACCCATTTTCTCTGTCAAAAAGGTTTTCAATGTTTCCTCTTAAAAACGGCGTGGCGACTCCTTTATTAAAAAAATTTATTTTTAATAAATTTCGGCGAGCGCACATTCAAAAAGGCTCTGTATGGGCTGAAACAAGCCCCTAGAGCTTGGTATGCTAGGTTGAATGGCCATCATTTCTACCTATGATTTAAAAGAGGTAAAGTAGATAAAATTTTGTTTGTGAAAAGAGAAAGAAGGGAGATAATTGTGGCTCAAATATATGTTGATGACATAGTGTTTGGATCAAATTCAGACAATCTACTGACTACATTTGTGGAAAGCACGACCTCCACATTTGCGATGAGTATGGTAGGAGAATTGAACTACTTCCTAGGCTTACAGATCAAATAATTTAAAGAAGGTATGTTTATTTCCCAATCAAAATGTGCCAAGAATCTTGTGAAAAAGTTATCCCTTGAATACTCTTCTCATCATAAGACTCCAATGGGGTCATCCCAAAGGCTCAGTCATGACACAGATGGTGAAAGTGTGGACCAAACTGTGTACAGAAGCATGATAGCCAGTTTGTTATACCTCACTGCCAGTAGACCTGACATCATGTATAATATATGTCTTTGTGCTAGATATCAAGCAAACCTAAAGGTTTCCCATCTCAAGGCCTTGAGAAGGATCATCAGATATCTGAATTGGATCGCAAACCTAGCGTTACACTATTCAAAAGACAAACACTAATCTCGGTTAGGTATAGTGACCGATTGGCCGACAATAGTGCTGATAGGAAAAGTTCCATGTCAGCTTCTATCTAGGAGACATTCTTGTTTCTTGGTATAGTAGAAAGCAAAATTGTATCTCCCTATCTACAGCTGAGGTTGAATATGTTGCCTTTGGTAGATGTTGCACACAATTATTCTGGATGAACTAAATGCTTAAAGACTATGGATTGAATAGCAAAATTCTTACTGCCTTTTGTGATAACAAGAGTACTTTAGACATATCCAAAAACTTTGTCCAATATTCCAAAACTAAGCATATTGATATTAGACACCATTTTATAAGGGGTCTTTTAGAACAAAAAACTGTGTGTCTGGAATTTGTTGGGACTGAAAATCAACTTGCTCATATATTTACGAAGGCATTAGATCATGAGAGATTTTCCTCCTTCAGGAAGTCTCTTGGCTTTTATGATATTTGAGGATGTGAGCACAAATGTGCACACATCCGTTGACACATCTGTATATTTACTAACTCAAAAAAAAATCATGCATTAGCACAAAATATCTCTGTGTGGTCACTTGTGTATACTACATTATTGACATGTCTGATTACCTAATAGTGGGCATTTCTTGTTCATTTTGTCTTTTGATAACTTGATACAATCTTTCTAGATATCTCACAGTGGGTGCCTTAATCAAGAGAAACAATTGCTTCTCCCATTTGAATAAAGTCAGTCAAGTGTGATCAATTGATCCTCAAGATAATAGTTTGAAATTAAACTTGAAAAGATCACTGGACAAAGGTCTATCTTTGGGTAATAAGAAAAGTGAAAGCTACTCAATATGCAATTTATCCACAATAAAAAATAGGAGGATGCATCCTAGAGGCTGTGCAGATTAGATTATTGCCCATTGACTTTTTGTGATCAAGATGTGTCCCCAAATGTGACTCACATCTTATGCCACATCTGAAACTGAGATTATTTTCTTCACCTGTGTGATGCATCATTCTAGTCATTCAGCATCTTAGGTCATATAGGGTGCTTTGTAAATATTTTCTAGTTAATTTTCATTCTTAATTTATTCTTTGATTTAACATGTTCTTGATTTTCAATATCTCTTATGAAAAGGAAAGTTGTATACCAAAATCCTCTTGGAAAAAGGAAGGACAATTTCAAAGGATTTTTGTGGAAAAGATATGGCTGAAGAGATTCATTGTTATCCTAAAAAGATAAATAGAATGTTGATTGAATTTAACCTTGATTTTCTGATAAACATCCGTGTGTGAAGGCCAAAGGTTTATATCCGTTGAGTACTCTGTCAAATCACGTCGTTGCCTAGAGTACTATAGAGGTCGAAATCCTTTATTGAGAAGGAAAGGGGGAGTTGTGGGTATAAATGTGACTCACATCCGTCACATCATCCATTATTCTCTCATTGTGTTTACTCCCATTTTCCCCAAATTTTCTCTCTATCTCTCTCTCTCTCTCTCTCTCTCTCTCACCATATTTGCTACTCTCTCTCTCTCTCTAACCAAAATTGCAGAATCAATGGAACCATCAAACACTATTCGCAAGGAAGATATTCTGGATGTACAACCAATTTCAATGGCATTGCCTGATTCACCTCAATCTCCCACTCCTTTCTTTGTTCCAATACCATCGGAACAGTCACCGACTAAAGTTCCAACAATGGTGGTGCCTGCTCCAACTGAACCAACGATTAAGGAATCAATAGTTGTTCCCTCGCCACTAAAGGCTCCAACTCCTCCAACATCTTCTATTCCACCATCTGGTGAGTCTACTCCTCCTTTGGCCACTATTCCCTATGTAGACTCCCCAGTTACAAAGAAGAGGAAGTTACCTCCTTCCAACCCTAAGGGAAAGATGGAAAATCCTCACCTCCCAAGAAGGTGAGAAAGTCCCACAGAGTCAGAAAGCTTTCTGAAGCTGACAAAGCCAAACACCAGAAGCTGCCTGGTGGTAAACCCTCAACAGCCATCTCTCTTGATGATGAAGAAGAAGAGGAGGAGGAACCCCAGTTTAAATTGGTCAAAAGGACTAGGGCAAAGAAGGATAATCCTCCTCAAACTGACAAAGAAGAGGAACCGCTAACCAGTTTGTTGATGGAGTTGAAAGGGAAGAAGAAGGCTGCAGAAACTGAGCTTGAACCAGTTTTGGAGGAAGAAGAGTCTAGTGAAGAGAGTGATGATACAGCTAGTGATGAAAACATCAAACATGGACCTGATGAACTTGAGCAAGAGAAAGAAGACCAAACTGTGGAGCAACAAGTTGTTGATGAACTAGTTGATGAAGAAGGAATGGAACCCTCTCCCCAAAAGGATGTGACATCAGATGTGCACACATCCAAACGCACATCCTCAAGACTGACATCAAAAATGGGTAATCCTGTTTCTCTCTCCTCATCTACTTCTTTGACCCCAGTCTCCCCTAAATTTTTATCACTTGATGCCTCTGAAAGGCATGGGCAAATAGTGAATAAGGTATTGATTAAAGAGATGAAGAGAGATAGAGAGACATTTATTAGGCTAGGTCTAGTTGAATTTTTTTGAGGATAGAGGTATGTGGTTAACAGTTGACCACCCCAAAACCTTCTTTCCCAAAGTTGTGTATGAATTATATGCCAACTTGACCAAAGACCTTAACAACATGCTTCTCCAATGTTTTGCACTGTTTATGTCAGAGGGAAGCTCATCTCATTTTCCCCCTCTATCATTAATACTTTTCTAGGGCTAGATGAAATGGATGATGAAGTTTATGATGTGTCTGAGGATGGATAGTGTCTACCCTTACTCATGGAAAGTTAAAAGCTTGACCCTCAAATCCTAAGGATCTAGGTAGTGGCTCTCTCACCTCCTTCTATTGCTTTCTCCACCTCATCATCACTGCCAACCTTTGCCCCTCAAACAACAAAACTTTTGTCACTAGGGTTCAAGCTCATTTGATGTATAGATTGGGTGCTAATAAGGCTATCAACTTAGGCATTTATCTTTAAAAATATTTGTGGGTACTGTGAGTCCCCATCCAAGAAATGGTCCCTGCGTTATCCCTCTCTCATCTCTCAAATCCTAATTGCTCAAGGGGTCAAAACTGAAAAGGGTGAGGCTAGAGCGAGTGAGTTTGAACTGCTTAAGGAATCCAAGACTCTATTAGACCCAAAGTAGAGGTTTGTTGATCTGCCAATGGGGATGAATCTGAAGATGTGAGTCAGGCTGTGGCCACATCTAGCCACACATCTACGGATTCTATTGATGATCAACTGGAAGCCCTAGATGCAAATATTGTTGCAGCTGAAGCTCTCTCTACAGCTCTCAAGGCTCAATTGCTTGCCTCCCAAACTCATGCAGAGAACTTAAAAGTTTTGAAGGTAAATCCCAGAAGTGGAAGACTACACTTTCTAGTCAAAAAGGGGGAGAAGAAGAAGCTGATGCTGATGAAGATAAGGAAGGTGAACGTGTTTGAACTCAGGGGGAGTTTAGTTTGTTTTATGTTTTGATTGAACTTTTGAACTGTTTAATTGTTAGGATTTGATTTTCTTAAACTGAGTTGGTCTGTAACCTTCTAAACATTTGCTAGATGGTACTTTGGTTTGTTAAAATGCAAGTTTTTGTACTGACTATTGTCTATGTTCTTTATGTGTGAATGTGTTTACACTTCCTCACAAACATCTATTTCAGGGGGAGGTTTGAGACTTGACAGTCTTGGTTATTTGGTCTATATTTGTTAAAGTTTTATTTTGATCAGAAAGTTCAAAATAGGGGAGATTGAAAGAGTAAGATTTTAGGGAATATTGACTTCCCTAATTTGAATACAATTGATAAGTTTGATAAGTCAATTTTATTCTTTCTTAAACAAAGATTTATATTCCTATTTGAAAAAGGACATAGTTAAATATGTATATAGCTTTTATTTATGTAAATATATTTAGACTAGCACTAATATTCTAACAAATCTCTTTACTTGTGAGTGTCAATCTTATCTTTCCTTGTAGGAGTTGGATTGTACAAAATAAGGAAGGGTTTGACTGATTGAAGAACTTCTCAAAGGTGCATATAAATACAAGACCTCGGCACATTGATAAGACATGGATTGAGAATTCTTTAGAAGACACAATCTTGTGTTCTTCAAGGATTCAATATATTCTTTTAGGTTGTGAGTGAGGTTGTGCCTTACATCCGAACTCACATCTAGATTTCTTTCAAGTTCTTGGTTCTACTTCTGTTTATAATAGGCTCTCATTGGGAAAGGAAGATTGTTATTGATTTAGAAGTTGGTTAGAACTTGCTTTAGTATTTTAATATTTTTGTTTCACTTATTTGTGTTTTCGTCTGTAAAGCAGTTTTTAATACTGAAAACCTTTTTGGGCTTAAAGCCTAATTTGCTGGGGTAGAACCATTAAATGTTTATTTTTTTGTATTCTTTATTTTATTTCACTGCTTATTGATGGATTTATGAACAGTTGTAACTCACATCTGTACTAACATTCATATTTTGTTGTGTTGAATTAATTTGCTAGTTGCACTAAACTTTCATACTCCCTCCGTCCCAATAAAAGCTTCACTAATTACCCGAAAGGGCGTCCCGTTAGAAGCTTCACCTTTCCTTTTTTGGCAAAGAATCTTCACTATTCTCTCCACTCATTCTCTCTCCTAAAACACTATTACACTTACAACACTTTTCAAATTCACTATTCCCTCCACTAATTCTCTCTCCTATTTTCAAATTACACTCACAACATTTTTTTTTCCCTCCCATTACCATAATTCCCGTGCCGGAGGAAAAGGGTGAAGCAATTGGTGGGACGGAGGGAGTATTTGATTCGAGTGAATTTAACATTAATTCAATAAATTATAAAATAAGCTATGACTTTTATTCCACCACTACCGCAGCCTATGCAGCTATTTAGTTGTTACAACGGTTACCAGTACTACCAATCATGTACTTTTTATTCTCTCACTCTTATTTACTCTCTCCGTCCCAGACCAAGAGTCCTACTTTTCTTTTTGATCCGTTCCAGACCAAGAGTCTCTTTTCTTAAATGAAAAGTTTTCCATATATTCATACCCTTATCATCTCCATATATTTACAAAAAAACCATTACTATTTCTCCCACTCATTCTCTCTCCTATTAAATATTTTTAACTTTTACATTCTCTCTCCTATTCCCTACCACACATTTAACTTTTACATTCTCTCTTCTAAAATTTTCTATCCACTTTAAAAAAAATTCTTAAGAAGCGTGAAATCTCCCCCGAGGACCCTTGGTCTGGGACGGAGGGAGTATTTATTTTGTTCATATTTTGATCAAATATTAATTTTGATCGAATAAAAGAACTAAATTGAGTGGGATAAATAGTAGTGTTGGTTGAATAAATTGAGTGGTGAAAAATGAAGAGAGAGAATGAGTGGTGGGGTCCATCTAATATAAAAATATAAAAAGTAGGCTATTTTTGGGAGGTGTCAAGTGAGCTGAGACGGCCCAAAATGGAAATAAGTGTCAAGTGAGCTGAGACGGAGGGAGTATGTCGCTTTTATAATTATTGAAGTCATTATATATTATATAAAAAAATCAATTATAAAATATATTACCTCCATTCCAAATCATTGTGTACACGTGGTCAGCTCAATCGAACTTTTATCATAATTTTATGAAAAATTAAATTCTATAAAGTGTTATTGTTTCATATGAATACTATTCGTAACAACTTAGAATTACACATAAACATTCAGATTTTTATAAAAATTATAGTAAAAATTCAATCGAGCTAGCTAGGCACATTGGTTTTGGGATGGAGGCAGCATAAGGCATGATTCAGCAGTTTTAATAAGTTCCTCTCATGTACAGAATTCATGTTCACTCTATGGGTCTTTCATACCTTGTCCATGTTTTTTTTATAACTCGAGTTTTTTTATTACTCAGTTGTCGATGCTTGTGCTCCCATAATCCTAAGGTACATGAATTTATCACTTGAACACAGAATCTTTTTTATCATCTCTTAATAGCTAGGTCACTTTGTAAATTTACAATGTTATCATCAGAACTTTATCAATTAATTATCATCATAAAATACCTTTAACAACCGAATTCTAACTCCTTTATTTAATTAAGGTCCACGCCCCATGTGAAAATGGGAACACAATTGTACTTTGCTTGTTATAATTTTAATTATCATTTCGTTGCTTATGCTTGAATATAGCCACATGACCTTGAGTGTTCATGCATGTGACTGCACCACTACACCAGCGAAATATGTTCCGATTTTTAAGATGCAATAAACCTATATATGCTCCAAGTTTCCATCAATTTCCATAAATAAAATAAACCAAATTTTATATAAAATCATCCACAACTACAAAATTAATTCCCCTATAAATTTCATCTTAGATCTCCATCCTCAATCTACCAACAAAATTCTCTCTCCCTCTCTCTCTCTCATTCATTCAGTTTGTTGTTCGAGTAAGCTTACACGCACCACAGTTCCAAAATGAAATTTCAATCCTCACGTTTTCTCGCATTTTCCCTCACCACCCTTATACTCATCACATTCATCACCACACCAATCTCCGCCGCCTCCACAACCCCCACAAAAGCTTCACTAAACTTCATCAAAACAAGATGCAGCAAAACAACCTACTCATCACTTTGCTACAAAACCCTATCTCCCTATGCCTCAGTCATCAAAACCAGCGCTCTCAAACTATGCTACACCTCCATCATCATCACCATTAAATCCGCCCGCGACACCTCCACCATTGTATCCCGACTGTCCAAGCAAAAGGGTCTCACAAAATCCGAGTTGGCAGTTCTGAGGGACTGTAGAGAAAATATTCAAGATTCCATTTACGAGTTCGACCTAGCTCGAAAGGCGATTTCTAGTCTTTCTGGTTCAGACAGGGAGTTTCAGATGAGCAATGCTAAGACATGGGCTAGTGCTGCCATAACTGATGAGGATACTTGCTTGGATGGGTTTTCAGATAGGAAAGTCAACCCTGCGGTCAAGAGTAAGATACAGAGTGCCATTAAGACTGTTGGTAGACTTAGTAGTATTTCCTTATCTCTTATTAATCATCTCAGTTAATAATGTTCTGTTCCAAGTTGCTTTATTGCAACATTGATCAATGATCCATATACTGGAGAATAATAATACTCAGATATTTGATCTTTTGTTGGCACTTAAACATATATCCTTCGGATCTAATTACTCTCTCCTTCTCACAAAAATAATAATAAGGGTGGTGTTTACATATAATGAAATAGTTTTAACAATGATTATATCACATTATAAACAATGTACAAATAAATCAATTATATGAGATAGATGAAGTATTTAATTTTTTATTTAATAACCAAGAATTTTCATTCATGCATTAAACCTGATGCCACCGAGTCTCACATACTATTCTAGTAACCCGTCGATACTCGAAAGGCATTATAAATTATAACCGAAGACAAATAACTAAAATGCATATTAGTTAATAAATTTAATTTGAAAGTATAAATCACGTTATAATACATTACTAAATGTAAATGAATGTATAATGTTTAATCATTTAATTTAGTCTGTTTATTCAAATTATGCACATCTCAAGTAAACAACATTTTGAATGCATGTCAAAGCTTTTGTTTGGAAATACTATAATAATACTAAACAATTGGTTTCTATTTAGGATATATTATACATTAGGGCTTAAACTATTATAACCCGTGCGTTAAATGCACAACCAAAAACACTTTGACAAATAACATGAACAAAAAAGAATTACCATAACTATAAAGGTTAATATAATATATAAGATTTGTTAAAAATTTGAAAATACATTGTTGTTACTAAATTAAAATATTTATTATTTTGTCATAACAAATCTTAACACCATAAATTTGGATCAACTCTCAACATGTGCTTAATTTTCCTCTACTATCGAAGGACGTATTGGATGAGTTATGCAAGTTTATCTTCATTTATTTATTTTATGTTATTTTTTCTATTAAAATTAGTTATTTTTGAAAATTAACCATCATTATTCATGTATTAAACAATTTTAAACATTAAATCATCTATTACTTTAAAACTTTTTGGGTTATAATTTCTGAAAGGTTAAAAAAACTGATAAACATCTCTTATAAATAGACATTTCAACAAAAAAAAAAAAAATCTAGCTTGGGGTATCAAAACGGACTATGAGTTCCTGATGTTCAGTGGATCCGCTGTCTTTCTAATCTTTTGACTTGTTGGGGGCCTCTTCTTCGGTTTTATTGTATAACTCAATAAGTTTGAGCCATCCTAGTATCCCACGGTGGAAGCTAATTGATGAAACTTTCCTACCAGTTGGTTTTTTTCAAACACGAGTGGAATAAAAGTAAACAAAAAATTGAGTAAACAAAAAATTGCATGAAAAATATCACAAATAAAACCTCAGGCAACACATTTATATTTTCCAAATGAAGGTAAAAAGTTCATCAAAGCATGATAGCAAATAGTAAAACACTATATCAATTAAAGAGCTGAACATGATAATTTAAAAAATAGTTTTGTAAAACAAATGAATCTTGCCTAATTTTGTTTGAAAATAATTGAGCAACGTGCATCGACTTCGGTATTAGAAACCTCCCAACCTTGGTAGCATCATCGATATAATATATAGCCTTGCTTGGCTTTCGTCAATTGGTGCACGCAAATATCACTTGGTTTGGTGGAGGGGATGGACAGGAGGCTCTGCTCACGATGCTCTTGAACATTTCTTCAAACCTACTCCCTACGTCCCTAAATAAATATGATCAAATTTTTAGAAAATAGCTTTGTCTTTATCAATCTTTTTAACAACTGGATCCAAATCAAAAATAAAACAAAATGAACACTGCACATAAACCCCTATGGTTCCCAGAATAAGTAGACATAACAACTTATACACTGAAACATGCACATACATATCATGTGTATGTTTATTTTTTTAGCGTATAGATGCTTTATTATTAGAAAGCAAACTTGAGTTCAAAATAACCATCCCAGTGAATACATCTCCCAACATATAGGATAACTGCTCAAGAAAGAGATTGAAAAACATGAAGAAGCAAACCAAGGTTTGAACTTGCTACAAAACAAAACAATCTCGACACTTAGTTCCCCATCTCAGTTGCTGCCAAAGAGTTGCTTGACAGTGTCTGCAATGTTGGTCTAGCTGTCTTCGGCACCTTGGCCATGTTATTAGTCTCATCAGCATTGGTGTTAACGTTACTTGTGATCTACAACTTTTCTTTCAGCATCTTTGTTAGTTGTCTCAGACTTGCTTCATGCAACGCCTTCAATTGTTCATCGTCTTTCTTAATTTTCATCCCCACGTTTTTGGTAAGCTGCAACTTGGTTCCACTCTGATCAATATTCCATACTACTCCCCCCGTCCCTAAATAAATACAATCAATTTTATGCATTGACTTTAACAATCGGAACCAAAGCCAATGAAAAAAAGAGCAGGCGGTAGAATCACTTTGTATATGTTTTTCAAACCATAAGTAATTAGTACTCTCATACTACTCCTTCCGTCCCTAAATAAATACAATCATATTTATGCATTCACTTTATAAACTTTAACCAAAGGCTCACGAGAAATTAAACCATCATTTGGAAAGAGAACAAAAAGTTCTTTTAGAAAGATATAGAAACTGTAAATGCCGAACATCCCCCCCCCCCTCTAAAAAGAAGAAAAATAAGAAAGAAAAAAATTGATTTTCATGTAAAGGTCCCATGAAAATAAAAAAATGTCCATCAGCCATCCACGCTTACGTTGATGAGGGAAAAGGATGATGAATACCTTCTAGACTAATGAGGGAATGATCGATTATAACAGCACATAAACACGAGTACATAGTGAGCTTTCATGGTTGAATCAAGTATGGACCCTTAAAACCAATAAAGAGACCAATAACTGACAGAGACGACGATTTAGACATACTTCTGCCATAGGCGAACAACTTAAAGGGATGTAATTTAGGCAGTGAGAAGGGGCAACCTAACATTCCTATTTCTTTCTTTTGCTTCTTATCTAGCATAATTAAAAATACAATTAACAGAAGGTTCAAAATAATCAAAACCGAAATTTCCTATTTCTATGAAGAAAATAACATGAAAGCAAACTACTCAAATTGGCCATTTACATACCTCCTTATATACTACATCGTCTTCCATATGTAGCACTCAATACAATTTTCCATCTTTACCATTTTCAAACTTTGAAACACGAGATGTAAGCCATTTGTTTGATTGAAACAACCGTTCCATACCAACTCTGTGGTCCATCAAGCTCTGTAAAGTCATAAAGCTTGTAGCATTTGGGGTAATAGATGGTCTAAGAATTTCCTATCCTCCTGTATATTCATTTTTCATGTGATTTGACAACCATATTAGATTTTAAATAAACATTGTGATCTTTTTCCCTTTTTCTATACACTCTGTCGCCCATTTTATTTTAACAAAATCCTTCTGAGTATTTGTTAAATACCATAGGAAGCACAAGGTCTCCAAAATAGGTTTCTTCGTTTCTCCTCGAACAACTTTCCAGCACATTGATAACCTGGTGTATTATCAGTGATCACCTATTAGACCGAGAAACCTTGTTGTATTAGACGAAATATAATAGTTTCATTTACCTACACAACATTTTCTTCGCCTATCTCTTCAACAAATTTATTGAGCAACTTAAATAAAAATGTTGTATCTTCGACAAAATCACTGGCATCGACTGAATAAACAAAGTACAAACTGCGAGGACAAGAAACCAGAATGTTGATCAAGGTTCTGCCCTACATATCTCTCCAGCTATCGGCCATTATAGAGAAACCTGTGACAGCCCAAGAATCCTTAAACTCAGTTGGGTAGTTTATGATGTATCTACTATTTTAGAACATGTATTTTTCTAGCTAACTCAAGAAAAGTTGAGATGTCTCATCTCTCGCTTTCATCGGAGCAACCTTTTTTGGGCTCATCATGCGAGAAAAGATATTTGAGAGTTCGTTCATGTTTGAATAGACGTATTTGCAATCCTTCATTTCCACTTTCCTCTACTCCATCCAGGGGTGTAAATGGTTAGGTTTGGTTCGGTTTAGGCCAATTTACGAACCAAACCACTAATCATCGTTTTGGAAAAATCTCAAACCGAACCGAACCATGAAAAAAATTCAAACCGAATCAAACCAAACCAAACCTTCATGGTTTGGTTCGGTTTGGTTCGAACCGCGGTTTGATTTTACGATTCGAATCGCGGTTTAAACCACAATACAAGCCACGGTTCAAATTATGAAATAGAACACTACTTAAACTAATAATTAAAATATGGTTTCAGAATACACAATTAATTGTCATGTTTGTTTGAATTTTTCAGACATAACATACATAAAAGATTCAGAATTTAAACACAACTTGAAATTGTTCTTCAATGTTTATTATAACAACATGCCATTTGAGTATTTGTAATGCTAAGTGCTAAAGAGTGAATTAACGTTTACAAGAAGATTAACAAAAAAAAAAGGATTATGGGCTAAAATCCATGAATAGAATTAGGGATTTTCAAATCTAAAAGTGAGGTGTAAATGAAATATATTGATATATACGATTAATATTGAACGGTTTGGTGATTTGAAAACCGAACTAAACCGTGTGGTTTGGTTTGATTCGGTTTCGAACTGCGGTTTGAATCGAATCACTTGCACCCCTAACTCCATCTATTCCTAAAATGAATGTCCAAATTTTATTTTAAGGGACACTTTGAAAATGTTTGTTTTTACTTATTTTAGTGGCCAAAGTTTTTTTAAAAAAATATTCATTTCTGGAAAAAATATCTTGAATATGGACATTTAATGAGGGAGTACAATTTTTGATGTTGTATTTGTATATTGGAAGTAGCGCATTTGCTTATGTTATGGAATATCCTTTAAAGTGTGTTAATGCACTTCAATACTTGAATGAGTTATTGTCCTTTGCCTTAGGAATGGTACTTTAAGAAACATCTTGCTCTAAGGTTGATTTAAACAAAACATAAACATGAATGGAACAAAAGAGACAATTGAAATCTTAGTTTCAACTCTTTGAGAAATTTTGCAGGTTTCATGCTTCTTCTAGCACGCAAAGCATATTGTATTTTTTAATTACATGAAAATGAATCATGATTTATTTGAATCAACCAATTAATCACCAAGAGTTCCTGCCATTTTCTTGACTGAAAACACACAAGGATCAATTGTCAACTTGAAGAATATGAATTTTTGGAATTTTAAATGAAAGAAAAACAAATAAAACCGATGAAAGAATTGAGTTAATCTTCTCCAAAGCAACAAAAGCTTCACCCAACTATCCAAGGATGACATATATACCATTGATTGTGAATTGCGAGGGCAAGATCTATTTCAGTACCAAATGAGATCGACTTAATACTCTCCAAAGTAACAAAGGCTCCACTTAGATCCCTAAATTTATTAACAATCTCTTGAACCTTAAGACTGTAGAGTTCCAGTTAAGATATGGAGGATAAAGCCAAAGTGGATGATATGAAAAAGAGAACTCACAGAAAATGTTTATGTGAAAGAGAATCAAATGAAAGAAGCCACAATTCTCACAGAGAATTGTCCTTCCATACAACATATTTTATTAGCATAAATATCGTTAAATTTTAACTTGCATTGAAAGAGAAATGAGAGAGCAGATTGGCTCAAAAATGCATACCACCTTCACTTAGGTTCCTCCAAGACAACACAAGGCTTAATTATCTCAATGTTATTGAACTGCTAAGAAAAAAGAGAAAAGAATAGCACAAAAATAGAACATGAAATAGATTTGATGGAAAAAAACGAAATACCTTGAATGGGTGAATACATATGTTTGCAGAAAAGAAGAAGGAAGTGGAGGATATTGTTCATGCAATTCAAGTGGATATAAATATCATTTGGGATTAGGACTTTAGGTTTTATATCTTTATTTGAAATTCAATTCTTTTTAGAATTAGATCACTTTAATTACTGAGATTTGATTTTGTTTACTAATAAAATAAACTAAAATTCATATAAAGCTTTAATTCAACAATTACAACCTGAGTCAAATGGTGACACGTGGAATTTCAGGTCAACTGAAATTCATATATATAAAGCTTTAATTCAACAATCCAACTATAATAGTCTTTGCCTTCTCGCATTGATCCGCTCATTTGTCAATTATGCTTTTAATTCCCATGCAACATCAAATATCTTATCTAATCAATTATATTTTTAATCCCCCTACAACATCAAAGATAACAAATTAAGATAAAATATGTAAATAAATCTTAAATGCAATTCAAAATCTGAAATTTGATATTTTTGACAGCATCAATGACAATATCTTATTGTTGTAAATTCACGCAGCAGAACGGCCCAAGCTTGGAGCAATAATAAGAGCAACACACATGGAAAGTAAATCACACACAAAGGAACACACAAGAATTGTTAACCCGGTTCGTTGCAACGACAACTACGTCCGGGGGCGCTACCAAGCCAAAATATTCTCTCCAATATTTTCAGATGTTACAATTTGTTTCTAGGCTATCACATGTATTTATAGGGAACAATAAATCAAATCCTAGTAATAATCGAATTCCTACTCAAGAAAGTAATCTGAAAATACATGTGATAGCCTAGAAACAAATTGTAACATCGTTCATTATTTAGCGTTTAAATTTAAAAACAACGTTCACTGTCATTTGTAATCGAATTCCTGGTTTAAATCAATAGTAATAATCGAATTCCTCCTGACCAGAAACTGCTCCGACGATTTGAACTCCCTTGATCTCACCAACTCCTCAGACCGCGGTTCAAATTCCTTTATTCATGGTTTTGACTCCACATCCCAACACTTATCACTTTAAATTTAAAAATATGATTACACATAAAAAGGTCAAATGACAAACATATCAATATCCCATCTATTATTATTTCTAATTGAGTTTAAATTTAAAAACAACGTTCACTGTCATTTGACATTAACTTTAGATGTTTTTCACCAATCTTTTTTATATTTTAATTATATGAGTAAAATTTAAAAATGTTAAATATATCATTATCTCTTCTTAAATATTCTCATGGCTGAAAATCCAAACCCTCCTTAAAAGTAGTATTCCTTCCATATTTAAACGAATATTCAAATTTTATTTTAAAAGACATTTGCAAAAATGATAAACTTAAGCATTTTAGTAATATAAATACATAAAAACTTTAGTAATCTCACCATATTGCATTGCAATTACATGTGTTAATTATAATTTGTTGTATGATGAGGGAGGATTAAATAACTTCTCCAAAAATTAGACATTTATTTTGGAACTAAGATATTGAAAATTACAAGAATCACAAAAATTCCCAAGTCACCCTATTACATATTTACACCAAAACCAAAGAGTCCGAAAATTATAAATCTATGCATGTGTAGTTGTGGCCATGCGTGAACAATGCAACAACAACTACTACGTATGATATATCACTAGTACAGATTGGCTCTTGAGAAAAGCAACTTAGATAGCGCTTTTATAAAGCGCTATCCAAGGTGTAAACTTACATAGTGCATCCATATCTTTAAATTTAATAACCAAGGCAAAAAAAAAATTAACTTAGATAGAGCATATTAGGGAAACACTATCTTGGGAAAAGCTTACATAGCGCTTAATAGAAGCGCCATGTAAGTTAACGCTTCATAAGAGGTTTATTTATTTTATTTTTTTTATTTTTAGGCATATCACATCGATCATTATTTAGCGCCATTAAATTGACGAAAAATCTGGAACACAAAAACCGACGAGGAGCACAACGATCGACGACAGAGCACACCACCGACCGCCACCAGCCATCGCCGCAAGCAGCTATCGCCACCACCACCACACACCACCGACGGTAGATCCCAGAACATTAAATCGACGACCACCCATAGCGGCAACGTGCCCAACGTTGCCTTCACTTTTAGTAGGTCCCTCTCTCTCTCTCTCTCTCTCTCTCTCTCTCTCTCTCTCTCTCTCTCTCTCTCTCTCTCTCTCTTTGTGTTCGTGTTCTTGACCGTGTGGGTGTTTTCGTGTGTGGAGAGAAGAGAAGAAAATCATCGTTCACCAGCTCTCGGTGACCTCTGCGGATTTGAATCCACCTCCACCTCCGGCGTTCAATCACTCCAGCTGCTGCTTCGAGTAAGTTTGAATCTTTTGGATTTCAATTTGAGATTTCAATTTAGGGTTTTATTATTGATTAATTTGGGGGTTTTGATTTAGTGTTCAAATGAGATTTCAATTTCTTATTTAGGGTTTATAATATCGATTAATTTGGGATTTCAGATTTAGGGTTTTCAAATGAAATATCAATTTTTGATAATATGTACTTTCTAGAGAGGATCCTGCCAACGATTTTTAAGGCATTACGGGGTTTTCTGATTGTGATACTTTATTTTGGTGATCCTAAGTTGAGGCCTTCATTCCGGCTTTCTGGTCTGCAGGGACCTGCCTGATTGACAGAGAAATTGGAAAAGGAGCGGAACGAGCTGCGTGATCTGGTAATGTCAATATGTTATCAAGTAGTTTGATTTGGTGTAATTAGTTCATTTTTGTTTATTATGCTATATAACTTACTTGGACATTCCTTGGAATCCTAGGTTGGAAAAAAATTGCATGTCCTCGGTCAAATCGAGGGTATTGACCTTGAATTGTACAAAGACACTGTACTTCCCAGAGTTTTAGATCAGGTCTACTTCTCCAGCTATGTATCTATAGTCTGTCAACTACACTACTACAACTACTATTCTGACTCTCTGAAATAAATGATAATTTTTTTTGTTTGATAGGTTGTCAACTGTCTGTAAAGATGAGCTTGCACAATATTATCTGATGGACTGCCTGATTCAGGTGTTTCCAGATGAGTACCACTTGCAGACTCTTGAGACATTGTTAACTCCTTGCCCCCAACTTCAAGTGTGTACCCTAGTTCATGAATAATCATCTCCTTTGAAAGGTTTTGCATTTTTATCTTTCTAAATAAACTCTAGTTTACTTAATCTTGCCTCTCTATCATATATGTGGTGAGATTACTCATCCTAACTGATGCAAAACAATTTTAAAGCTACAATGGCTTTTGGGATAGCGAAGGGTAGGCTTTGGCTCTATTTGGATGTGAGGGATTTCCTACTTTGAGAATGGTTGCATCCATCTCATCCTTGGTTTCCAAAAGCATGGGGGTCAAGTTATGTAGCGCATAATAAGCGCTATGCTAACTTGCATAGCGGTAGCTTAGATAGCGCTTTTAAGCGCTATCTTAGCTTTAAAAAAATCGTTATCTAAGCTCCAATTGTTGAAGCGTTTCTATTTCGTTAATCCCTATACATACTCAGTTCTTTGAATAAGAATGATAAAAGAGAAAGGAAGCGGAAGCGTATACCTGATGGATCCATCTTATGCCTTGATGTTCTTTGAAGGCTTGAAGAAGAAGAAGTAATAAGTAGGGAGATGGAGTCTTCTAAATGATTAATGCCTTCACTTAGTCTCAGAATATGTAGAGAGAGTGTATGAATATACGTGTTGGTTTAAAGGCTGATGGAAAGCCTCTATGTATAGGAAAACAATAGGCACTTCATTTAGGGATCACACCCTTTCATATGAAGTAGCAAAAAGTTACCTTTTGTCCATCATAAATAGGTAATCTTTTAGCCCGAGAATTCTACACATTGATTAGATTTCTATACTTTATACAACATTATATTTATGATTTATACATGTACGTCTACATGTTTACGTATATTTACTAAGTATACACATTTTGCAATCCATGTTCTTACACCAATCTGTACTAGTGATATCAAACGATTTTATAAAGTATATGTAAACTTGAGTGGGTCGTCAATACATCTGCATAAAGTGAGGATTAGAGAATATCAACCATTTCTTTCTCTTTGACATGCCCATGTACTTCTCTAATCGCTCAATTGACTTTCTTTCATTTGATTTTTTTCATTTTCCTGCAAGTATACATAAGTTTCAAGGTCAATTCGAAGTTGTCCCTTAAATCGAAAATGGGAGGCAAGAGATATGAAAAAAATAAAGATCTTAGAATTACTTCAGAGGAAGCATACAATTTGGACAGTTGAAAGTAGAGTAAAACGTTGGCTGCGAAAAAAAAAACGGAATAACAAAAATCATTATGAAAGAAAATAAATATTAGCAAGCCACAATCTCAGTGTTCGGCCAAAAGCCTTGAAAATTTGAATTACCTATGATGAACTCAAAAACTTGTGGTTGATAGCCAAATTTGCCATGTAAATTAGATGTGCCCCGAAATAGATCGACAGGAAGAATAACACCTAAGAAATGAATGTTTCTTCTATATGTACGAAATAAAATAGAGGTACTACTCTCTCCGTCTCGAAAATCAATGTTAATTTTATCAGAAAATGAAAACAGATCATAGATTGATAATAAAGCTAGATCACAACAATAATGATCTTATTAGAAATTTAAAATTTGAACTTTTAAACATCGGAGAAAACCTTAGTAAGTTTAACAATGTGTATCCGATTTATCTTTCTACTCCTATGCATATAGTATGTGCTTAAAATTTGGGTTGCCAATAACAACCGTTCCTTCCAAAAATACCTATTTGTATTCCCATTATCAGGTACATGGCGGTGACTAAATTCGTACATTTAGCTATAGAAAAGGGATCTTCTAAAAAAATAGATATAGTTAAATCTTTACAAATATTTTAATATTTGAACAAATCAACCTAATCTAATCATATCTCTATTTTGACATATGAGATTTTGTTGCTATCGATAGTTTTAAATTTTTGAATAAAACAGTAAGCATGATTGATACAACCTTATTAGATGAGAACATGTTGAATGTCACGTAAAATTTCACATAAAATTTACATGTAACACGCTCAAAAATCACATAAAGACTCTCCTTTATAATATATATAGATTTAAATTTTGAATAAAACAGTAAGCATGATTGATACAACCTTATTAGATGAGAACATGTTGAATGTCACGTAAAATTTCACGTAAAAATTACATGTGGCACACTAAAAAATCACATAAATACTCTCATTTATAATATATATAGATAGATTAAACAGTCAGCATGATTGATACAACTTTATTAGATTATTAGATGAGAACATGTTGAATTCACGTAAAATTTCACGTAATAATTACATGTGACACGCTCAAAAATCACATAAATACTCTCCTTTTATATATATATATATATATATATATATATATATATATATATATATATATATATATATATATATATATATATATATAGATGAATCTCAACCGCTCGATACAAGGAAAATTTAAACCAATTACTATTGGGCAACAACAAATTGACTGCTGACGTGATTCCAAAATATTAACTTTTTATCGGAATATGATTAATGAAAGCCAATGCATTACTAGTGGCCCTTTTAAGCTCTTCAAGCTTGGGCCCAATCATGTCCTTTGTCTTGCCATTCAAAGCGGGCTCTCGAAACCCATCAACACAAGCCTCAAAATCTGTAAGCACGGAGCTAACCCAAGTCTTAACATTACTAATACGAAAATCAAAGCCCAGGTCCGCTGAAGAGCCCAGCCCATTAAGCTCCCCAATGGACTTCCTCAACTCATCCTCCCCATCATCTACTTGATCCAAACAATCTTTCAATGCTGCATTCTCATTGGCCCTTAATCCCCTTCCCATCGCCATATGCGACATTGAGGATTTTAGGTCTTGGGTTTTGGCTAGGTTTTCGGTCAACGATAGTTTGGCCAACTTTAGCTGGTCCTCACCAATGTCGGCGGCATGGGCCCTGATAAATGCGGCACAGTCGTTTGGGTAGAGAGTGGTTTTGCATGAGTCCTCGATGAAAGTTGCGGCAGCAAAGGTGGCAATACCGGCAATCATAAGTAGGGAGAGGAATGAGAGGATAACTCTAGCCATGGTTTTTTTTAGGACACCAACTTAAGGGTGGTTTGGGAAACTGAAAAGGATTCTCAAAGAGAAGATTTTTTTTTTTGTAATAAATGATGATGTTTTTGTAGTTTACAACAATTTATGTTTAGAATTGTGACCACTTTTTAAGGCCCATCAATGACTATATATGGAATATAGTTCTCTACAATTAAGGGCCATCGTTGATTATATTTGGCTTGCATGTCATGTAGGAGGCGAGAAGAAGGTTTGAACCATAAACTTCACCGAGGGGTCAAGCTGTGTTTGAACAATTAGCAATAGAATTATCATGGTGTCTTTTAATTTTTATTTTATTTTTCATATTTGATTAATCAAGATATGAATTTATCCAAGTCTTCCTTCATCCTTAAGCGCATCCCCAACACCCCTAATTGGGATGGTTTTTGGAAGGATTAATTTCTTAAAACCATGTTTGATGGCATATAAGTTATAATTAGGTCATCTTGATTCTCATTAGGTCTGAATTGTCTGGATAAATTTCCATTGTTATGAACTTAATTTTTACTTTTTGCATTGTATTGTTAGTTTATTTTTTAGAGAAAAGATAAATTAGCTTTATTTGTATATAAGTGACGGAGGAAATCTCCCAATTATTAAAATATTTAGCAAGTGTACTAGTTTATTAATATAGTAGTATGTTTACTTGCAAGAGTATAATCCAAATGTAATAAAGTGGAACAAGTGTGTTTTATTAGTGTAAAAGAAATCAAGGGATTTGATTTGATTTGTTGAATTAATTTAGGAAAGCAAAATAAAACAATTAAAGAAATAAAAAAAAACAAGTGATTCATGAATGAGCCGGTCTCCTGTGAGAACAAAGGATCCGTCTCATGCATGAGACGGGTCGACCCATGACCCATGGGGCATGACCCGCCACGTGACAGTCTTTTATAGGCCAATTTTTTTTTATTATTTTTTTTTTAATTTTTTTTTTTATATATTATTTTTTTTCAGAGAAAAAGTAATAGTTACCATCTCTTAATGTAATGACTGTATACATATAAAGTAACATTGGTCATAAGTAAACGTAATACCTGTTTTAAAAAAATAAAAGCTCATTTTTACCCATTTTTTTCAAATGTAATGCAAACTATATGTATTACATTTGAAATGTAATAACTTATGTATATGAATGTAATAGTTTATACAAGTAAATGTAACACTTTGATAGATGAAATTGTAACATATTTCTATAGATAATGTAATACTTTTACATGAAAACATATAGATACCTATACATATGTGTTACAATTATGTACAAATACTATTATATATAAATAACAAGTTTGTTACATTTTAGTTATAATAAGTATTACTTTTGCCAAACGAAGAAAACATAGGGAAAAACACTATTACTTTTCTGTATATATGTATTACTTTAATGTATACAAACTATTACTTTATATGCATACAGTCATTACATTATGTTATAGTAACTATTACTTTTCACAAATGGGCAATGTTGGCTGAAGGATTGGGCCAAGGCAAATGTGGGCTGTGACAATCTTGGGCGGCCGCTGATTCCAGCTTGGGCGACCGCCCATATGCAAAAAACTTAGGCGGAGGCGTGAGTTGGCTTTGTTGGGCGGGTAATGGGTCATGGATCCGATCCCGTCTCATGAATGAGACGGGTCATAGTGTTCTCACCCAAGTCTTTGTCTTCATGAATTGGGAATTATAACAATTGTCTCTTTATGCTTTTTAAATCATGTAAGAGTATTTCAATCTCATTCAAGAGTTCGTTCATAATAATATAGAATTAAGATGTACTCCCTCCGTCCCGCTAATATTAGCACACTTTCCTTTTTGGGCGTCCCGCTAATATTCGCACACTCCCAAAAAGGAAACTTTATATTAATAAAATATTCACCCAACCCCACTCATTCTCTCTCCTACATTATTTTAATACTCACAACACCATTATAATTTATTACACCCTCCACTCATTCTCTCTCCACTCATTCTTTTACACTCACAACATTTTATTAAAATATCATATTCCTTAATTCCCGTGCAAACAGTGTTTGTGCTAATATTAGCGGGACGGAGGGAGTAATATATTTCGTTAATTCGATAAAAATATTAAAATCCTAATTTATCTATCTTGTTTATATATTGCGTGAAGTCAATACAAACATTCAAGATATTCAATTAAGAACACAAGAACATATATTAAAAATCTATATTCATTGATTTTCGTGAAATACCCAATTAAATCTAATACTCTCAACGATGGTTAATTGTATAAATCATACATGTGAATGCAATGATTTATAATCAAATAGATTTAAACGCCAAAAGTATATTAACATAAAATTGAAGCCAAATAATGATCTTAAAAAATGTTGAGATAACAAGAATGAGAGAGATAGAAAGAAAGAATTAAATCAATAGCATAAAAATTCAATTGTTACTTATCCATTCCACGAATCATTAATTTAGCCTGCAAGGATAATTGACAATGAAAACATAAAACATTGAATATTGTCTTCAAAATAAAGAAAACCCTAATTTAATATGTACAAAAGAAGAAGAGAGAAGAAGAAATTCTAAAAATATATCTAGAGGTCTTCTATATGTAATAGGATGAGAGAACAGGGTCAAAAATTAGAAAATAAGGGTCAAAAACCAAGTATAAAAAGGATTATGTCGAAAATGTTGCGAAAAGGGCTTTTGCGACGATTTTAGCGATGATTTTTGCAGTTTTTGCGATGATATTGATATTGATATTGAGGAGGGCGCGATCGAACCCTTTGAGGGGGGCGATCACACTGATTTTTTGCAATTTTGGGGCGGACGCTGCTCGTAATTCGGCGATTTTCTCGGCAAACATTCGAAGATTATAACTTCTTCATACGGATTATGATTGAGATGTGACATATATGGTTGGAAAGCTATCGACGAATACTATACAATCGTAATTAATGCTCTGGTCATCTTCATCTTGTCTTTCTATAATTTTCATTCTCTACTCTTTTGCCTCTGCATTCTCGATCGTTCCTTTTTATATCATTTTCTATTATATTTCGTGACTTTCCCTTTTCAATTCCTATACTTATAAATACTAAAAAAACCATCAAAAACACCTAAGATTGAGCACAAAATAAGTCTAAAGATATATCATTTGTATGAGTGAAAACACATCCATCAATAAGTGAGAAGTGTTTTGATAAAAAAAACAATAATGAAGAATATTGACTATGAAAGTGTATGGATTAATAATAAGGAGGGGACTTTGGAATTCGATCAAATGGAACAAACGGATGCATGAAAATAAAGATGGACACAAGGATTTTGTTAACGAGGAAAACCTTAGAGATGACAACCTCTTCGGAAAAAACCCCGGGAGTTAGGTCTCCAACCTTAAAAGTTTCACTATGAATGTCGAGATTACAAGCTGAAAAACAATGGAGGGATAACAAGCAGTGTATGCGTAGGGTGATCGTGTGTGTATTAATCTCCATGTCCCCTATAAATAACAAAAGACTTAAAAAAATAATAACGAGTTCCTAAAATCTCGACATGTTCACTTATCCCTTAAACGTCCAATGACTTAGTCCTCATTAACGTTGAAGAAGAGTCTGACGCGCTTGGCCATATTTCGGATTTAACTCCTTTGATTCGCTGTAAAATATGAATAAATAATATTAAATAAACACAATAAATATTATGTAATACTTACAGTGAAATATCATCTTGACATAAAGAAATAACTGAGAATGTCATCATGCTCAAAATGCTCATAACAAGAAGGTTTTTGTTTTTTTAAGAAGTGAGAAGGTATTACGGTTTGATATAAATGGGTAGGTTCTATTCACCGGCTTAAGCTATTAGATCATTGATAAGTAAACTTGAAATAGTATTAGAGCTTTACTTAAAAAAAAGTTAGGGATTGAAATCGTCTTACTTGCATTTGTTTATCCATATTAAATACTCCCTCCATCTCATCACGTAGGGGTGTGCAGGAAAACCGAATATACCGAAAAACCGTGCCGAACCGAAAATACCATACCGAAAATACCGAAAAACCGATTAAAATGACCTATATGGTTTTTATTTTTGAAAAAAACCGAACTTTTGATACGGTACGGTAATTGGCTTATATACCGAAAATAAATACCGTACCGTACCGTTCTTATTAAAATACCTAGTTTTTATATATATATATATATATATAATCTTTTTTTGGAATAAATACACTTTTATAATTAAATTACTTATAGTAATTGTTTTTCTCAATATTAAATTCAATAAAAATCTTCTCCCTATAAAGATTGCGCTTTACGCCAGACTACGCCTCTATCCACCCTCTTCGTCTTCTCACGTTCGACGTTAGTCATTCCTAAACCCTAGCACACCTACAGCAACAACGCCGTTGCTAGTCTGCCTTGCAACGCCGGTGAGTCTTCTCTCTCTCTCTCTATTCCATTAGCTTCTGCATCTCTCTCTCTCTCTCTCTCTCTCTCTCAAGATGTGGGCAGCAGCAGCATGATTATTTGGGATTTTTTTTTTTTTTGAGGCTACAATCTTAAATAAACCAGGGGATTTATTTCATGTATATATACACACACAAGCCAAGCATTCTCTTTATCCTGTAGAGACGCCCACTTCATAATTATTTGATTCATGATCAATTTCATTCTCTCTCTATATATACACTTCCTGTACCTCACTCTTTTCAACTTCATGAAAAGAAACAAGACTCTGCTGGGGTTTTGGTCAATAAAGTCAACTCCATGATTATTGATTATTTGGGATTAGGACTACAAGTATGATTAAAAAAGAATATTAGGACCAGAAGGTTTGAGCTTTGTATAATATCATTACGAGTCTGCTAACCTCTCTAGTTCTCTTGATTTGTTCCATATTACTATGCTGTTGTAATTCTTATTGATTTTGATTTTGTAGATGGAGACACCTATTGAAGTTGAGGATCAAAATCAAGAGAAAAATCAAGGAACGGGTGCTGAGAAAGACTTTGTTAATGAAGGATCTGAAAACAAAGACGAGAATGCGCATAGGACGAGGTCTTTAGTCTGGGAGCATTTCACATATGTAAAAGGTCAGACCAAATTCAAATGCCCTTATTGTAAAAAGATGTTGAAATATGTATCTAAGAACGGAACGCAAGGTCTTAAGAATCATTTAGAGAACACTTGTAGGACATCTCCACTGCTTAAGAAAACAAAAGGTGATACGAAGAAACAATCAGTGTTGAGTCTTAAACCCACAGTGAAAGGGGAGGGATCTTTGACTGCTCACTCTTTTAGTGAAGAAAATTGTCGAAAAGCTCTTGCTAAGATGTGCATAAAGGACAATAGGCCTTTTAGTGTAGTGGATGATAAAGGATTTAAAGAATATTCATTGGAATTGAACCCTTTGTTTAAAATTCCTACACGATGGTCAGTAGCAAGATATTGCTTAGCTATATACAAAGAAGAGGCTAATGTTGTCAAAAATCTTTTGAAAAATCAAACGGTCTCTCTTACTACTGATACTTGGTCGTCTTGCCAAAATATCAATTACATGTGTCTTACTGCACATTGGGTTGATGATGAGTGGATTTTAAAGAAAAAGATCTTGAACTTTTGTCCTATAGCTAATCATAAGGGAGACACAATTGGAAAATTAGTCTATGAATGTTTGCAGAAATGGGGGATTGAACGGGTTTTCACAGTTACCGTTGATAATGCTTCATCAAATGATGGGGCTATAAGGTTTTTGAAAAACATGCTTAGAGGACCAAATGCTATAATGGATTGTAGGTACATGCATTTAAGATGTTGTGCACACATAGTTAATCTTGTCGTGAGAGATGGGTTGGATGAGCAAGATGAATCCATTGCAAAAATCAGAAATGCAGTGAGGTATGTTAGGTCATCTCCTGCTAGGGCTGCAAGGTTTAGAGAATGTGTTGAAAAGGTTAAAATTGATTGTAACAAAAAACCATGTCTTGATGTAGAAACTAGATGGAATTCAACCTTTTTAATGTTGGAAACTGCTGTTCAGTATGTTGATGCTTTTGAAAGAATGAAATTGGTAGATTACCAATTTAAATCATACTTTTGCTGTGGTGATGAAGATGAGTGTGAGAGTAATACTAGGAAGAGAAAAAGGAAAGAAACAATTATGGGTCCTCCAGAAGCAATGGATTGGGAGAATGCTAGACAATTCATTGAGTACTTAAGGGTATTTTACAATGTTACCAATTTGATATCTGGGTCAAAGTATGTCACTTCCAATATATTTTTTGGTGAACTTGTGACTATGCATGCAAGCATCTCACAAATGTGTGCTAGTGTTGATGAAAAAAAGAAGAAAATGGCTTGTTCAATGAAAGCTAAATATGACAAGTATTGGGATAATATGGACAATATGAATCCCTTATTGTATGTTGCGGTGGTTTTAGATCCCAGGAATTAAATGTGCTTTCTTGAGTGGTGTTTAGGAGAAATCTATGGAATAAATTCTCCAAAAACCAAGGAAATTTGTGATAGAGTGATTAGAACATTAAATGAATTATATTATCACTACAAATTGAAAGCAGAAAAAGAGGGTGGTGGGAGCAAGAGTGTAAACTTATTTTTTTTCGTTCGTTTCACGTAAGTTTAAATTTTTTCAAAATGACAATGTTTTTATTATTTTATATTAAACTAGTCAGTAACCCGTCGGTACCCGACGGTGAATAATTTTTTTTTTGATTAAGTAAATAGTTATTTATGTGTTTTAATTGATTTTTAAGTAACAATATAAATCGAAATTGATAATAATGTAGCGGATATTAGGAGTATTATTAATACAGAAAAAAGATAAAAACTCTTTTATTGACAAACTTGATCTCTTTGCCCCGGGAGGTTTATTTTTCGGAATGTCTGTGAAATATCCATCTTCACCGTATACAAATAACAGAGGATAATGTAGAGGAAGGTAAGATTTATCAAATTCATGAATATGTTTCAGATCCCCATTCTGCTTTTCAATAACAATGTCCCTGACATCACCCGAATCATCAATATCACCTTCAATTATAGCAGCGACCTCTGAGGCTGTCGGCATATTAAACGGTTTTCCTTCTCTACCCCACTTTCCTATAAGCCTCAATTTAATATCTTTCTTCATTTCAATATGTGCTCTGGCCATTCTGTACGTCTGTACATAAGGGTTATGCACATCTATCATATTTTTCAAATCAGCAACAAATGACTCATCGAATGGAGAAGGCTTATCTTTATCTTTCCTGCTTGTGTGAAAGAATCAGACATATAAATAGAAGATAGGCATACAATATATGTAATATACATTATAATTCTCAAATAATTAAATAAAAACGTACCTGAAAGCATTAATTCTATTTTTAACTTCATTATCCGTGTCATAGATATAAAGCTGAGAAAAACGGGAGGGATGGCCGTCATTAGGCAATAAAGAATCTATCATATGATCATTCTTTCCTTTCAATTTAAACGAATAAGGACCACGACCATTGTTTATGCCATGGTCAACTGCACCGGTCATTGAAGTGAATGCGAACATAGAATTGTATGCTCGAATATTGTCTTTATAATTTTTACTCTTTTCATGCTTGTTCTCTAAGAGATCACTCAATAACTTAGGTGGCTGCACTAATGGGTCAATCTGAACTTTTCCATTCATGCAGCATAATGAAAATTTAGGCTGTGCTGATGCTTGCGTACTTTTTAACCTTTCATCATACCAGAACATCGCACCACATTTCACACATTCGTACTCCAGATCGCCTATATCCCCATAAACTACAATATATTGATAAATATTTAAATTATTTTAGTAATTCATTGGCTATACAGAGAAAATAATAATATAATATATACTTGAGAAAAAAAATAATAATAAACACCTGTATTATATTGTTCGTCCGAATCTTTTTGCTTTATACCGACGCGCGCTTTCTTGGATTTTTCCTTCTGATTTATTAACGACTCACTTGTTGTCGCATGCATGCGAGAATTATTTATTAACGCGGATTCTGTATACAAATGGAATATATGACTTAGTATTAATGAAATATTTTATCATAAACTATTGAATAATAACTTGTAATAATAAATAGTTTTAAGTAACAATATAAATCGAAATTGATAATCAATGTAGAGGATATTAGGAGTATAATTAATACAGAAAAAAGATGTTGACACATGATGTAACGTGGAAAGCCCTTGAGAAACTATCTCGCCGACACAAAACCACGGGAGGTTAGGTCCCTGCCTAACCAAAAAACATTATTAAGATTTTAGTGTTACAACTTTAGAAGATGAAGAGATATGGTTACAATAGCGTGAGTTTAATAGTGTGTGCCTAAGTGTCAACATAATCTCTTCCATCTCCTATATATTTAAAGAAAAACAAAATAAAAACAAAGAAAATAATAAGAAATTACAATACTTTTGTTTAACCACAAATTGTGCGATCATAAATTCTCAGAGTCTGTCGAAAACTTCCTTGTAGACTACATTCAGCGTCTTGTCATATGTTTGAGCATCTGAATCACAAATAATAACTTTAAGTCCTCTCTTGCTGGTTACTCTGGAAAATGCTACATAAAGTTGTTCGTGACTGAAAACAGGCTGTGAAAGATATAGTCCTACATGGGAAAGAGATTGTCCCTGACTCTTGTTGATTGTCATAGCAAAATAAACGGCAAGTGAAAATTGTCTTCTTTGGAATCTAACTGGAAATTTTGTCACATCTGACGGAGACATTATCATTCTAGGAATAAGCACCTTCATGCCAGCATTCTTTCCCGAAAGCATCTTGACTTCGACTGCGTGCTTACCTACATATATGTAACAAAATTAAGTGTTAAATTATATGTATATAAAAAATAAAAAATTATTGTATTTACCTAATTGATTGACAATCATTCTGGTGCCGTTACACAATTCAGCAGCTTGATCAAGATTTCTCAAAAGCATTACTATGCACCCAACCTTCAACTTAATAATGTGATTTTCCAATCCAGAACACTTGATAGTGTTTAGAAATTCAGGTGAGTATATATCTTCAGTACCATTTTCATCATCCTCATCCTTACAAATGGCATCAGAACTCATATATTCAACTTCGTCTCCCGGAAAGAGTGACATGACATAATCATTTATGTTATCGACAATCTCATTTGTTGGAGCAAGCACAGCTCTTGTCTGGAAGAATCCTTCGACATCCTTATTTTGCAATAAGTCAGAATATATAGATTCGACTATTTTTGCAATAGGATCTGAAGCCTCTCGAATCAATATATCATCAGGAAGGTTAATGTCAATTTCCCCATCATTATCTCCACCGGCAATCCCATCTCCGACACTCAAGAGCCACTGAGCGAAATCTCTTATCTCTTCGGAATTATGAGAAGTAGAATCACCGTACATTAAGTTAAATATATACAAATTACTTAAATTGAAATAAAAATATTTAAGTAGATGAATAAAGGCTATTTACGAATTACCTGCAATCTCATATTATGCGTCAATACGAGAACCTCACATTCATTCCATATTTTGGATGAACGAGTTCGGCATGCACAATATCATGCCTAATCCCTTTAGGAACAACGGGTAAAAATGCTCAAGTCACCATTTGAATCTGCAATAACTAAACCACCAAATGGTTTATTGGAATATCTCCCCTCGGGTGTATGAATAATATCTCGGAGGCTACGATCGAGAGCCTCAAAACAATGTTTATGAGCCATTGGAGCTTCGTCCCATATAATTAGTTTGGTTTTTTGTAGAAGTGCTGCCTCATCCGTACCCGACTTTAGTTTACTGCAAGTTGAGCTCTCGTTTACCTGTATCGGGATACCGAACCTAGAATGCGCGGTCCTACCTTTCGAAAGGAGCAATGAAGCTATGCCACCGGAAGCAACAGGAAGAACAATATCTCTCCTGCTCCTTAATGCAGAACACGAGTGTTTTCCATAAGAAGGTCTTTCCCGTACCGCCATAACCATAGAGGAAAAACACACCCCCGTTTCCTCGATCAACGTGTAGAACATAATCTTATCATAAACACTCTTTTGCTCGGTACATTGCTAACGAGAATGTAATCTTAAGTGCTCAGCTTTCATCTCATCAATGTCATAAGATGTCTCATCCAGAATGAGCTTATTTATCGCATCACCAATCACATTGCCCACCGGTTTAGGCATGTCTTTAAATTTATGGAGGCTATTTGCAATTCTCGATCGATAACTTCTCAATTTCCGCCAAAGCAAGATTCGGACTGTTCATTAATTAATTTCAAACCTGAAATTATAAAAAACAAAATAAATATATTAATATAGATAAATATATAGAATCATATTGTATAACTGTAAAATAGAAATAAAATCATAATTGATATTTATTGTAAAACAAATATGTAAACATGGAACGGAATACCCGGATTATCGTGCATCCTCCGATACTTGTACTCTATATCATCAGATAATAAGTGCCAAGTCTTCTCCCATACCTCTCCTGGATTCAACATACTATTAGATAGTAGCAACATAGAAAATAGTCTTGTCAGACTATCGGGCAACCTCCAATGACTCGCTTCTATAATTCCATCAACATATTCCTTGTCATCTTCTAATAATCCCAGAGCGTAACATGCAGATTTGAAATCGGGATGAACTACGCGATTCTGGTTCTCAAATCCTTGAATTCCATGGGACCCGCTACATGATTCAACATTATCCTGAGGTAATACAATTCTCCGCAATTCATTGGAACATGATAAATACGCCCCACCGCAAAAGCGTTTATCTTTCCTCGGATGCCATTCACGTTTAGTTCTATCCCATACGAAATGATGAGGAAATTCACGGTATTTATATTTCGAGCCTACCGAATGAATACCGTTATACTCCATCCACTTCATAAATTGAGATTCTTTAGCTGTCGCTTTATCCAAAACATCGGGAAGAAAGTCTCCGTCCTTGAAGGGGATACTATGATCACCCTCCAAGTGAAAAGCCAAGCGCTCGACGGGAGGGGTCCGATAATGTATGTCGAATCCGAAAATCCTCCACATAGCTTCACATGCAGAGACATATCGACAATCAATTTTCCTTTTCACCTCATCGTTTTCGATTGCAAGGCATATCCTGTCGGTTCCCTTGTTTATATACTTGAACAAATACTTGATTGCCTTGCTCTGATTGCAGTACTCGACATTTATGTGAGCTTCGTACTTTAGCAAAAGATATGGATTGAATGGGACAACTGAACGATTGTCGAGAGCAACTCCACCCTTATCAATTATGAAACCCGTGTCTCTTCGCCTATATACATGATACCCATTCTCGTCTACACGAGTGCGATCATTGAATGATTTAGGGAATTTCTTTGAGCACCTGTTGTGATCCATACACGGAGATTTAGGATTAGCAGCACCACATAGTCCATGCAACATATATTCAGCAACTGCCTCGTATAATCTAGGATATTTCTCTTTGTCAGGAATCTCAGCAATAATCCACTTGTCAATATCTTCAGGATTATGACCCCGATCATGGCGGTTAAGAAAGAGAAGAATATGAGCATGCGGAAGGCCCCTCTTCTGAAACTCCACCGCGTATATAACTGCATGAATCAATTAACAAAATAAGAGTGTTTATGATAAGATTATGTCCCTGACATCACCTGAATTATCAATTTCAAACCTGAAATTATAAAAAACAAAATAAATATATTAATATAGATAAAAACTCTTTTATTGACAAACTTGATCTCTTTGCCCCGGGAGGTTTATTTTTCGGAATGTCTGTGAAATATCCATCTTCACCGTATACAAATAACAGAGGATAATGTAGAGGAAGGTAAGATTTATCAAATTCATGAATATGTTTCAGATCCCCATTCTGCTTTTCAATAACAATGTCCCTGACATCACCCGAATCATCAATATCACCTTCAATTATAGCAGCGACCTCTGAGGCTGTCGGCATATTAAACGGTTTTCCTTCTCTACCCCACTTTCCTATAAGCCTCAATTTAATATCTTTCTTCATTCCAATATGTGCTCTGGCCATTCTGTACGTCTGTGCATAAGGGTTATGCACATCTATCATATTTTTCAAATCAGCAACAAATGACTCATCGAATGGAGAAGGCTTATCTTTATCTTTCCTGCTTGTGTGAAAGAATCAGACATATAAATAGAAGATAGGCATACAATATATGTAATATACATTATAATTCTCAAATAATTAAATAAAAACGTACCTGAAAGCATTAATTCTATTTTTAACTTCATTATCCGTGTCATAGATATAAAGCTGAGAAAAACGGGGGGGGGGGGGGGGTGTGGCCGTCATTAGGCAATAAAGAACATATCATATGATCATTCTTTCCTTTCAATTTAAACGAATAAGGACCACGACCATTGTTTATGCCATGGTCAAGCTTGCCGGTCATTGAAGTGAATGCGAACATAGAATTGTACGCTCGAATATTGTCTTTATAATTTTTACTCTTTTCATGCTTGTTCTCTAAGAGATCACTCAATAACTTAGGTGGCTGCACTAATGGGTCAATCTGAACTTTTCCATTCATGCAACATAATGAAAATTTAGGCTGTGTTGATCCTTGCGTACTTTTTAACCTTTCATCATACCAGAACATCGCGCCACATTTCGCACATTCGTACTCCGGATCACCTATATCCCCATAAACTACAATATATTGATAAATATTTAAATTATGTTAGTAATTCATTGGCTATACAGAGAAAATAATAATATAATATATACTTGAGAAAAAAAATAATAATAAACACCTGTATTATATTGTTCGTCCGAATCTTATAATATATACTTGAGAAAAAAAATAATAATAAACACCTGTATTATATTGTTCGTCCGAATCTTTTTGCTTTCTACCGACACGCGCCTTCTTGGATTTTTCATCCTGATTTATAAATGAGTCACTTGTTGTCGCATGCATGCGAGAATTATTTATAAACGCGGATTCTGTATACAAATGGAATATATGACTTAGTATTAATGAAATATTTTATTATAAACTATTGAATACTAATTTGTAATAATAAATAGTTTTATTTAAAAATATCGAATGTTGAACAATTAAAAAAAATCATTACCTAAATTCACAGTAGGAGATAATAATGTTGTATTATTTGCTACTGTTACATTATCTGTTCCTACAATGTCAAAAGAATGTTGAGAACGATTAATATATTTATTTTAGCTCTTTAAAATATATAGTTGACTAATAAATCAAACATATAACTTACCAGATATAGGACTGTTTTTCATTCATTCAACTTTCATTGCAGAACTGAATCCATCAACATCCAAATTTATCTTTGAAGATTCCAAAATAGAAGCAGCTACCTTTCTTGGTCTCCCGATTTTTCTTTTCCCACCGTCTTTTAACAAATTTGTCGTAATAGAATCAGAAGAAGAAGAAATAGTTTTTCTCGATCGTCCAATTTTTTTTGGCTCAAGGAGCGTGCCGTGGAAAGTGTTATGTACACTTTTTTTTAGAGAATTTGATTCACTTCCTCTTCTTATTATTATTTTGTTCAAATTGATCCGAAAATTTATGAATAAATCAAATAATTTGAAAATTTATGTTTTTTTTTAATCTATGATTATCGAAAATTTTTTGTTTCAGTCTAAAAAATATAAAACTGTTTTAAAATACATAAAATGATTTTGTATTTGAATATAAATGTTTTCTTTTTTTTTATCTTTTTATTGTAGTTGTTTGATTAGATTGAGCAATGAATAAATCAAATAATTTTTATTTTTTTTGTTTTTGAATCTATGCCGAAATTTTATGAATAAATCAAATAATTTGAAATTTTATGTTTTTTTTTAATCTATGATTGCCAAAAAATTTCTGTTTCAGTTTAGAAAATATATAACTGTTTTAAAATACTTCAAATGATTTTGCATTTGAATATAAATGTATTTTTTTTTATCTTTTTATTGTAGTTGTTAGATTAGATTGAGTTATGAATAAATCAAATAATTTGACATATTTTTTTTTGTTTTTGAATCTATGCCGAAATTTTATGAAGAAATCAAATAATTTGAAATCCATACACTTTGTCAAACTCATTACCATTTAAAAAAAATAAATAAAAAAAAACTGAATTATTATTGCAGTCATATTGCCTAAATGACCACAAATGCAAATGGTATACAAAATTCAGCGTTGCATAAACCAAAAAAAGAAAAAAAAGAAAAGAAAAATAAACTAAAAACTGAATTATAGATGACATCAATTCGAATGATAAAAAAATAAAAATAAAATAAAAATAAAATTAAAAATAAAATAAATTCATGAGTAACATTATTCCTAATGATGAACTTGATTGTTGTCGACATGTGCTCATCTATATATTTCTAAGAAGGTAATCTGTTGAACCCATGTGCTCATCTATATATTTCTCCAACCCAAAGCTCTCCAAAACCATTCTTCTAACTATCTGGTCCAGTTCAGCTATTATCTTTGACAAGCTTAGAACAGTGTCCCTGCAATGCAAAAATTAAGCATAAATTTGGAGCAATTAAGTCGTCAAATCTTAAAATAATCGCAAAAGCTTATAAAAAACTAATAATAGGAAAAATGATTTTTTAGGTCTATAAAACTATCCGATCGTCAGTAAAAACAGTCAATTCAACCGTGCGTACGATGAAGTTTAAAGTGATGTACTGATAATTTTAACTGAGAATCTAACAATTTTAATTCGTAATCAGAGAACCCCCAATCTACGACTTGGTTGTTAACTTGTCCAGTTTAGAGTTGAAATTGATAGATCGTTGGTTTGTCACTTAAACCCCCTAGTCAAACACGCGGTCAGGCTGACAATTTTAACCAGTAATCCAACCGCTTTTACCTGTGCATTGACGGTTTTCAAGTTCTAAAGAATGATTTTTCTTAATACTTGCCCAAATAATGAATAACAAACAATGAAGAGATAAATATTTTACCTAAAATTGGGGTTGCCTTGAGGCCAGAGAAGATTGGTGAAACTTTGAGTTTTTTCTAGCATGTGTGGATCCTCAATGCCCATGCTCTCAAAGAGTGGCATCGTTGGGTACTGGCCAACATACCCATAATATGGGTTGTTTGATGAATTTCTAAGCTTGGTTTGTAAAGGAAGATCGAAAAGCTCTTCCAATGAACCAAAAATGGCCTTTCGAAGCTCCTCCAATGGAACTTTATCAAACGTTGCTTCGAAACAACCGTACTTTTCTAATTCTTGTCGGACTTGGGATTTCACTGGTCGGATTGTATATTTATGGAATCCGTCCATTAGAAAACTCAAGTCCCTTCCAAGATCTCCGCATGTCTCACCCAAGTTTTTTGACACATAGACATCGGTTGTGCTCGGACTCGGATTTGACGATGTCAGTGGTGATCATAAGGTCGTCAGACTTTCGTACTCTTGGGACAATAAAGGAAAGTGTTTTGGCCATATACCATATGAAGTCGAGCTCTACACTCGTGGCACAAATTCATGGAGGAGGATAAGCTCTTCTAATGTCTCGTGCAGAGCTCAAAAATCATCCATGGCATTTGTGAATGGATCCATTCATTGGCTTGTACACAAGCCTAAGAGCCGGGATTGCAATTTGATTTTGTCATTTGACTTCGGTAGTGAAGGGTTCCAAGAAATGATGGTGCCTGCTAGTTGTTATAGTATTACATAATCTTTCAGAATTGATTTGTTGAGATTTGAATTTGCTTAATTTCAGGAATTAACTGATTCTTTAATTTTGAATTAGTTTAATTCATTCCTAAAATAAACTCATTTTATAACTAAAAATTCAAATTTTGAAATTCAAATTTATTTTTTCAAAATTTATGGAATTATTCGAAATAGTAGGAATTTGGCTCAGATGACATCTTAGTTATATTTCAAAAATTTGAGATTTATTGGAATATATTATCCACATTTGAAAAATTGTTACAGTTAAATATAATCTAGAAATTTAAAGTTAGATATATCTTATCAAAATTTTAAATTGCATTATCCGAATTTTGGGCACCAAACAATTTATGATTATATTTCAGTTTATCATAAATTTCAATTGCATTATCCGAATTTTATAGGGAATTTTTATTTTAAAGCCTATATTTAAAGGTAGATATATCTTATCAAAATTTTAAATTGCATTATCCGAATTTTGGGCACCAAACAATTTATGATTATATTTCAGTTTATCATAAATTTCAATTGCATTATCCGAATTTTAGAGGGAAATTTTATTTTAAAGCCTATATTTTTTTAACTAAAATCTGGAATAAAAATGAGTTGGAAATGAAATTGATGACGTGGCCTTTGACGTGGCCTTTTCTGGAGCCTCTAAATAGCTTTGATTTTTATATTATATATGATAAGATTCACTTGTTATAATCAAAACATAAATCTATTTAATATTCCTCTCACCCATTTTCTCTTTTATTTTATTTTTCATATTTTTAACACCTTTTTCATTTATTCTTTTTCCTCATATTTTACTAAAAAATTAGTTATTATGCTCAACATTTTGATTCACACTCATATACGATGACGGAGAAAAAGCATACTACATGATTGCACAACTTTAAGCTTGAAATTGTCTCGGGCACTGAAGTAAGTGGGATTATTTTATTCAAATAGCAATAGTAAAAGTAAAGACATACTGTACTTCATTCCCACTAGAAAACACACAAATAAAATAAGCAATTATCTCATTAACTTTTTAACTTGTCTCATATTAGTACTATTGAATTTTGAAAATTTTGATTTTTACTATAAAAAATTATCTAAATAACATTACTACAATCTTATTCTTATACAAACAGTAAAGATTAATTAACACATAGTACTTTAAAATAATGATTGATAAGTTAATACTTTCTCAGTTATTTAATAAATACTCCATCCGTCCCAGTCTAAAAGGCACAAAACTAACCTTGCACGCAAATTAAGGAAAGTGATGTAGGAAAGAGAAAAAGTTTAAATGTTGTGAGTATGAAAAATTAAATAGGAGAGAGAATGAGTGGAAGGAATAGTTAGGAGAGAGAATGTTGTGAGTGTAAAAGTAAAGTAGGAGAGAGAATGAGTGGATGGAATAGTAATAAAAACTTTCCTTTTTGGGACTTTGCCTTTTTAAATGGGACACCCAAAAAGAAAATTTGTGCCTTTTCGACAAGGACGGAGGGAGTATCGTTTTTTTTTCTAATTTACTTTTGATCAAAAGTAAATTTGAAATTTTTTCTACATTTATTTAGGGACTAATTTGCTAAAATATATAATCACTAACGACGTCATTTATTTATTAATCAAGGTTTTCATGAACCCTAATTGTGAATAGCATTCAAGCACATAGTACTATACATTATCTAAGTAGAATACTTATCTATAGTATAAATGAGGGAAGAGGTGCTACAGTACTATGAATAGTGTTAAGCGGCGAATTTTTCATTTTGCCCTCATACATTTGTCCCTTTCCCATTTTGTCCTTAAAAAAAAATTTTAATTAAAAAAAACTCGTATTCTTGAAAACGGGCATGTACTAATATTTTTACATTTTACACATACATACACAGTATCTAGTAGTACCAAAGATATTTAACAAACGGCACTCATTAAAAGTAAAAACTCGAACCGACCCGATGGGCTGAAATGCCCAGAAGAAAACAAAAACCCGTTAACTAACCCTGCAAAACAAGCTTTATGGCTCAGTGCTTTTTAGCATAGTTGTTAATCAAAGCCAGTGCATTACTGGTGGCATGTGCAACATTAGTGATCCGTGCCCGAACCGAACTTTTAATCTTCCCATCCATGGCCCGACCCGCAAACCCATCCATGCAAGTACTCTCGTCGGTAAGCGCAGAGCTAACCCAAGTCTGGACATTACTCAAGTGCCATGAAAAAGACTGGCCCTTGGACCGGCCCAAACCTTTCATTTCTTGAATCGATTTATTAAGCCGGTCCAAACTGTCACTCACTTCTTCCAAGCAGTCATCGATAGCTTCGTAGACTCTATGCCCAAGTCCTTTGAATTTCTTGAGCTTTTTGAGATAGCCCTGTGCGGATTCGGTTAGGAAATGGCTCTGAGCCAAGGCTGCTTGGACTAATTGTTCTGGGCTGTTTTTTACGGTGGCGGCGTAACCGGAGAGTTCACGGATGCAGACTGCGGGATAGGTGGTGGCGCTGCATGAGGTTTTGATGAATTTCGACGGCGGTACAACGACGGAGATGCAAGTTCCGGCAAGGAAGAGGAGAGAGAAGAGGGTGAGAGAGAAGATAGGTCTTGCCATGGGGGAGGAGAGTGGAAATTGTGGAGAGAGATAAAGAGAGGATGGGAAGAGTTGTGGTGAGTGGGAGAGACTTTATAGTGGCCTTACGGGGCTATGGCCCATTACCAATTTACCATTATTCTAATCTGAGTAAGTGTCGTGTGAATATGAAACAAAATAATTGTTAGAGATATTATTTCACATTTGAAATTAACAAATTTATATATTTTCTTCGTCTCATTTTAAGCGTCACTTTTTATCTAAAAGGGTGTCTCATTTGAAGCGTCACCTTTTCCTAAAAAGGAAATGTTTTATTAATATTTTATTATCCCATCCACTATTTCCTCCACTAATTCTCTCTCCTCTACACTCACAACACTTTTTAAATTCACTATTTCCTCCACTAATTCTCTCTCCTATTTTCAAATTACACTCACAACATTTTTTCTTTTCATCTATTTCCTTAATTTGCGTGCCGAGCTAAAAATGGCGACGCTCTTGGTGGGACGGAGGGAGTATATATAAAGGTTGAAGTGATTTTAGCACTTAATTTTTTCTTTCAAATTTTTGAGACATCACATGACTAATATATCCTTAAATTAATGATAGCAAATGATCTATTTACCCCAATTCAAATCTGATACAAATAATGAGCATTTTTGTAATCATAAATTTTTTCATGCCTTATTATTACATTTAATGCTAAATGGGAAATGCTACATTATGGTTTAAGAAGCAATCAATTTGGCACAACCTTTGATAACTGTCATTATTCAAATCTGATACAAATAATGGCACTTTTAAATTTTCTCTTTTCATATTTTTTTCCTTTTTCTCACTTATTTAATCCGAAAAGTATGAAACCAATACTCCCTATCACTGCCTTTTTTTTCACTAGCTTTTTTCTTCGAATGATGTACTACTATTAGCTAGAATATCAATGTTGAAATAAGAGAATCAAAATTTTATATTGAATTCTTAAATGAAGAAATAAGGCAATAAAAAACAAAAATATAACCAATGAAATCAAAGTTAAAGTATTATTTTTCTGCCAAAAAATACACATGCTCAAATTAGAACATTTAGTAAAATACTTAGAACTAATTTAAAAAAAAAATATTTTTCTCGGTCTCAAAAAGATAGAATAGTTCTAATTTAATTTTGATAGTAAGTTTGATTTATTTTTGACCAAAAAATTGATATTAACACAACATTAATATCAATAGCATTTTTAAAAGCTCATTTGAGTTATTAAGTTTCATTATTTTCTAGATCAATGTTCAATTAAGTTAACATTAAAAATAAAGTGAGTATATTTTTTTGAAACGGGATAAATATAAGATTACAAAAAGTTGAAGACATTTTACTGCAATGTCCTACTACTTTCGTTTTAAAATAAATATAAAAAAAATTGAGATGGGGAGAGAATTTTTTTTGTCAAACCCAGTATTTTCGCATTTAAATAGTGGTCAATAGCCAATGATTTGATCTTCACTATTTACAGTATTTACAGACACAAATTTTAAGTATTCACTCTCGTCCTGTTTTTTTTTTAAAGAGCGCACTATGACATTGAGACAACAATTTTGGGACACGGGCGAATGAACATGCTATTTTACTATTAAAAATGACTATAAATACGAAAAAACTATAAATTTTCTATTTTCATAGGCAAATGAACATGTTGTTCGTCGATTTTATCTGTTCACTCACTCATTTTGGTCTGTTTTTAAAATAATCTGTTTTTAGTAATGGTTAATTGTATATTATTTTGTGTAAGATAAATAATTGTGTTGGGTTGAAAATTTTAATATGTGACAAAGAAAAAGACCGTGGATGACACCACAAATGTTGTATACAAGATTTTTTTTAAAAGTTTGTTATTTTTATTACTAATGCCAGGATATATTTTTGTTGTATACTTTTTATTTTAATTTTTTTCCTAAATTAACTTTTATAGTTATAGTAACTTTTTTAATTTAATTTCTCCTATTTATCAAAGTTTTTTTATCGTGTGTTTAACATACGGGTGTTACGCTAGTTTTGTTTATAATATATAAAGATCATGGGTCACTCTCCTTATTACTAATTGATTTTAAGGTGGAACCTCAGGCCTTTAAGATGGTATCAAAACAGGTTCTTCACACGTACAGGCCCACAATGTAACCTCGCCTATAATATATAAAGATTCAAGGTCATTCCCCTTAATACCAATTGGTTTTAAGATGGTATCTCAGACTTTAAAAATAATAACCCAACCAACCGAAATAGACATGTCCAAACGGTTTCGGTTTCGGTTCCCGGTTTCGGAATCGTCGGTTCTCGGTTCCCAAATAGCCGGAACCGTATTCGAACCATATTAATCCGGTTCCCGGTTCTATCCGCCGGTTCCGGTTTCAACGGTTTCACCGGTTCCATCACCATCTAACTTTTTTTTTAAATTCAAACCTTTTAAGACAGTAAAGACGCAAAATATTACAACATTTATCTAAATTTTAGTCTAATTTAAATAAAACAACACTACACTACAAGTACAAATACTAAATAAATGCTAAATATTACATTTAACTTACCTTGATCAATTGCCGGTTCCCGGTTCCCGGTTCCCGATTCTGATTCCCGATTTGATGTAAAGTAAAACGCAGCGGAACTAAAATAAATAAAAGATGTAATCGATTAAATCCTCGCAAAAGGAGTAAAATCGATTAACGAATAAAAGGGATATGATTAAACTTCTCGCAAAAGAATTTAATCTAATAATCAACCGAAGAAGATTATTGGCAAAGTCAATTGATGACTTTAAAATTCACAAAAGTGAAAGAACTTGCAAATTTGCAAAAGAATTTAATTGATAAAAAGGTCTAAATTCGGATTACAACCTTAGGCCTATTTTATAGTGCCCATAAAACTTGAAAAACAATCCTAAACCTTCTAGAATTACTCCTAACCTATATGGTAACTAAATAGGAATCAAAAATTAGTAAATCTCCTCAAAATCTACTCTAAAATTACCTCTAATCATCCTATTAAAATAAATGACGAAAATAATAAATAAAATATAAACTAAAACAAATTAAATCCTAAAATACTAATTAAAATACAAAAATAATTAATATATTTGACTTTGTCAAATATTTCTTGAACCAGATTACATCATTCACCCCCACTTGAAAAAGGATTCGCCCCGAATTCTCGTCCGATCTTTGAAACGAGCCCCTCCATCGAAATAAATACTTTGAATAAATCTTCATCTTTAACGTAGAAATAACTTGAATTTTTCCGTCTCAATGAAATAAATATTTGGAATAAATATTATCTTGAAGCACAAATATGGGCACACAAATATCTTCCGAAAATAAAATTATACCATCAATCCCATCCTTTCCATCCTTCTGTTGATCGTCCTCCACGTCCTCCATATGAATCAAAACGTCCTCTAGATCACAAATAATTTCTTCTTCCTCAAGATTTGGAACGGAATCTTCGACCATAGAAATAAAATTATCACTAACCTCTTTTCTTTCGAAATCGCCATTTATAATTTTCGAATCTTGAATCATGTTGGCTTCATCCATAACCTTTCTCCCTTGAAATCAAGGTATTCATCTGCTCGATTCCGAATTGCTAGATCAGCCGTGACAACATCTTCTTCTTCATAGAGATGTTCGTCGCGAAAACCTGTCTGATTACTTGAGTTGACACCACCTTGACCAACTTGCAATCCTCTCAAAATTTCCATCAACTCTCTATGTTGACTCTCTTGTCGCTCTCTCGCCTCTCTCGCCTCTTGTGCATTGCGATTCAAAGCTTCAAGAATTGTGGAAAGAGTGATATCTCCGTTGTTTCCTTCCTCGGCAGCCATCGACTCGTCCAAGAACCCTAGGATCGATCGATTTCTGATACCAACTGATGTAAAGTAAAACGCAGCGGAACTAAAATAAATAAAAGATGTAATCGATTAAATTCGCGCAAAAGGAATAAAATCGATTAACGAATAAAAGGGATAGATTAAATTCTTTTGCGAGAAGTTTAATCATATCCCTTTTATTCGTTAATCGATTTTACTCCTTTTGCGAGGATTTAATCGATTACATCTTTTATTTATTTTAGTTCCGCTGCGTTTTACTTTACATCACGGTTCCGAAACCGCCGGTTCTCGATTCCGCTGGTTCCTCGGTTCCCAATATGGTGGATTCGTATTCGAACCGTTTCAATCCGATTCTTGGTTACGTTCGATTCCTGGTTCCGGCGATTCCCGATTCTCACCGATTCCCGGTTCCGATTCTACCCGTCGATTCCCGATTCCATTTGAACATGTCTAAACTGAAATATCTTTTTGCTAGCTTTTGGAGGAGAAGAAACGTTACATTTGCCTTTCATTGAAAATATTGAAATTTAGAGGATTTGGCATTGGTGCAATAGTACTGATATGATATGATCGCACCCGAATTTAACACCACCATAGGAAGAGATAGATGTTTGCTCATCCTTATCCTTTATGTTGTAATTAAATTTTAACTAATAAGGCTCCATTTGTTTGGGGAAAAATGTTTTTCGAAAAACATTTTTTTCATTTTTTGGTGTTTGTTTTGCACCGAAAAATTGAGAAAATATTTTACGTTAAACATGTTTATCTCATTTTCCGAAAAATATTTTTATTTTTTGGAAAACATTTTGCAGGAAGTTATTTTTCAAAAAATATTTTACGCTAAACAAACGGAACCTAAATGTAAATTTCAACTGCAATTGTAAAATATTTATTGCAAAATGTTAAATAATAATGCAGCAGAAAAACAAAAACATCGATTTTGGATGCGAATTTATATCTGTTCTAGTGAGTCGTTTGCTGTCGCATCCAAGAACTTGTGATTTTTACAACACTTTGGTAATTATTGGTTCCATCAAATACCATATACTCCGTCCCAATAATAACTTCACCCTTTTGGGTGCACACACAAATTAAGAAAATTAATAAGTGGAGAAAATGTTGTGAGTGTAATAGTAAAATAGGAGAGACAATGAGTGGAGAAAATAGTAAATTTAAAAAGTGTTGTGAGTATAAAAGTGAAATATGAGAGAGAATGAGTGAATGAAATAGTAAAGATTTTTTGCCATTTTAAAAAAGGTGAAGCTTATAACGAGATGCCCTTTTAAGAAATTGATGAAGCTTTTATTGAAACGAAGGAAATATTTTTTTTCTTTTGAAACTAAAAGAATGAGTTTGTTAATAAAAATAATAATAATAAATAAATAAAAGAATGGGTGAATCGAAATCGCTTGCCTTGCTGGTGATTGATGGGGACACATCATTGATTTATGATAATCCTTCAGGAAATTGATATTTGCCGCATTAAGAAGAAGTATGATTGTAATAGGGAATGATTAATTTAATGTAATGTAACCTTACTGAAAACTACATGCAATCTGGATTCTGGACCACCCTCCGCACCTAACGACAATAGACTCTCGTAATTCTAAATGTTTGTCCACATTCTTACATGATTTACTTATTTTTTTGCGTTGTTTGTACACTAACTAGTACTTCAATGCCCGTGCCATTGGCACGGGTCATTATGAAAAGGAAAAGAAGTGGAAGAAATGAAACGCATAATAACTAAGACGATCTAATAATGATCATAACTTGTATTGAAGTAAGTAGATGAAGTATATGTTATATTTATTTACGATCGCTCTTCGTTACATATCAAAATGAAGATCGACACATTCCAATTTTCTTCATTACAAATCGAAAGGGAGATCACACTCCAACTATTTGTTAAGTTTTTCATTCCCACTGTTGGAAATTTAAGGTTTGACCAATTGTTGCTGCTTGATGAGCTTAGAGAATCCAAGAAGTTCTCTAAGTCTAACCACAATCACATTTTTTATTGTTGCCATTTGATATACGAAGTACTTGATTTTACAACAGAAACATTAACACAGATCAAACTCATAGCTTTTTATCATAAGGGCTTTTTCTTCCCATTAATCACCCAAAAATTCTCATAAGCTGCTTGACACGCCTGAGATTTAACCAAACAAAGAAAATAGGTCAAAAACGTAATAAAAAATTAAAGAATCAAATAATGGATGTGGAGTAAATTTGGTGTAATCCTTTTACCTACAGGCAAACCCATATTTTGGTCACTAAAGAAATCATATATTTTTGCAATGTCGTCATTGAAATTTAATTTTTTGCAATATCCTCATTCAAGTACACGATTTTTGCAATGTCCTCATTTCGTAAATGAAGACGTCAATTTTTTTAACGGTAGAGGGGTACATGTTATCACGTGACTAAAAGCCGTTATTAAATTAACTTTCCACATCAAACACAACCACAGACTAACAGAAAGACCCACACCATTTCATTTCCATTTCTTTTCATATCAAAAACACCATTTTCTGAGTGATTTTCAATGATGGAAATTTAAGTTTACAACGGTTGTTAGTCACATTATAGCACATGCTCCTCTGCCGTTAAAAGAATTGACGTGTCCGTTTACAGAGTGAGGACATTACAAAAATCGTGTACTTGAATGGGGAAATTGCAAAAAAATAAACTTCAATGAGGACATTGAAAAAATATAGTTTCTTTATTGACCAAAATATAGGTTTTGCCCCTAACTAAATAATAACCTGATTGATAGTATCAAGATAAATAGTATATGGTAAGAAGCAAGGGGACCACGATAACAAATAGCTGCAAGACTAAATGATGCCACTGCAACCCATTCCTATATCACAATATCATATGATAAACTCTCCTGAATAAGAAGGAGAGCGAAGTCAATACCAAGCATACACGAATATATTTACATATATGATATAAAGATAATATGGTATTTATATTAAGCCTCTAGCTTTATCATAAATTAAAGCTTTATACACTACAATAAGACTAATAGATAGTAGAGTAGGGTAAGAAAGAACTCGATGAATCTTTCTTACCATGCTATTGGATTTCATAGAATGCTGCCAATTATAGACCGTCCATTTCATTTATAATATTTATTCATTTGAGATAAGACGAATAGAGACGTACGTTTATGCTTGTTTTCAAATATGTAACGATGGATGCCATTAAAAAGACAACAGAATTGCTGGCGTGGATTGACTTAGCTAGCATATTAGTCCATTATTTCTTTTAACGGCATCCATGTATTTTCTTTTATTGAAAACATAAATGCAAGTACACAGCATTATTTGTCAAATTTAAAGTATGCTAGTCTTTTTTTCTTTTTTGGAATAATACGCTACCTTAAATGGTCGATAGCCCTTAAAGATTTAGAAAATGTTATGTACAGTTCTCTTAATTGTGTAAGCTACAATATCTGGCTTCTCTTTTGTAAAGATAGGGTGACAATTTCACATGCTTCTTTGAGTTCCCTAACAACAGGCTGTTATGTGTGTTTTTTTTTTGTTTTTTTTTTGTATGTGTTCACGCATTTAGTGTTTTCAGGCTCAGGTCCAAAGATTGTTAACTATTTCAATAATTATTCATGAGAAGTGTGATTTCTATAATGTGAATAATGAAAGTGATGAGAAAATAAACATGTGTTTGGATAGCAAACATATGATAATGACAAAGGGGGAAAAAGAATTATATCATGTAACTGTAGCATTTGGTTTTAGCAAAATCTAATTCTCTGCTGCACATGATTTTAGATTTAGAAAGGTGCGATATAGGTGGAAGCTGGTATCCAGTTGAATTGGTATAATTCATTACTGATGGGCAGCATATCAAATTTCTATTTTCATTTTTCTTTTCGACTTTTTAGCTTTTTTTTTTAAGGGTACGCTTGCTTCTGTAATAATAGCAGTAAGCCTTGATCTCTTACTTTTTCAAGCATGACATATGATGCTTAAGTGGATCACTATGGTTTGCTTGGATTTTTCTGTAATGATTGCATCGGGGTTACCTGGTGACTCCAATCTAATGAACGGCTTGACGGTTGAGGCTCCATTGACCATAAATATACCCAATAGCCAGATTATCAAGAGCTCCTTCAGAGAATTCAGCTTGCTAGTGCTATGAAAGGGACCAACATCACAGTCCGGTTCTGTCCAAAAACAACCACTCCCATTTGTGACATCTGCGGAAGGATTGGATGTGAATGGAGCTTCTGCAAGTGGGAACCTTCCTCCTCGAAGGAAAAGAAAACCATGGACTACAGAGGAGGACGATGAACTGATTGCATACTATTTTTTCTCAAAAGCCTAAGCATTCTCAAAAAATACACTGGTCCTAAACACATTAACCCCCCCTTTAACTCCATACCACCAACAAAAGTTCCCTCAGTTGGAATGCCGTCATCTACAAAAACATATCAGGCCTCAATCGATCCAAATCCACCAGCAAAATCATATCTAATACCCTTAAACACTCCCTCAATCCTACCTCTTCTGAACTAAATTCTACACCTTTCATTTCCAATGTAATCCCCCAACTCATAAAAATCCTTCCCGATCTTCTCATCCATCTAAAACTCAATCTAACCCACTTCTCATCCTTCCCTCTAAACTTCTCTATTTCCAACCAACTCTTTTCATATATCGTAGAATGTGCCATTGAGAAATCTATCACTGCCAAGCACAAATTTCCTCCTTACAGCCTCTACAAAGTCCTCGCTAGACTTGGAACCACTAAGAATCAGTCACGACCTCCTTTTGTCCTTAACATAGTCAATAAAAAAAATACATTTTTAGACAAACAAATCAGATCACATAGAACATTAACTGCAAACTCAAAATGGCTTACCATTGACAGAAGACATAGAACATTAACTGTAATCTCCAAGAAAAAAAATAATTAAAGACAGATTTTCCATGATAGGCCTAACAGAACCTTTTAAGGAAATCCAGAAGTGATATTTTAAAAACTATCCGTTGTTCGTCTTAATTCCTCTCCACCTTAACCCCTTCAAATTCGTTAAATTTCACTCCCTAAGAACAAAGATTAACAATCAGAAATGTTAATTAGGAATCAGGAAACCCTAACCCTAGCAGTGAGTAGAATTGAAGGGAGAAAAATTGGGGGAAATGAAAATGTTGTGAGATTGAAACATTAAATGGGAGCGAATTAGTTGGGGGGAAGGGATCGAGATCTAGAGAGAGAAATGAATTTTACCAGTCGGGAAACAATGCCGTTGAAGCGTTCTTTCGAGGACCAAACACACACACACACGCACTCAAGCACCTTCTCTTTCTCTCTCTCTATTTCTTTTCTCTCTCTGCAATCTGCAAGTTAGGGAGGGAGGAAAGACTATTTTGGGATGATCTAGAGAGTTGCCAACCATAGACCAGCCTCCGTTGGAAGGAACCGGAGCTGATGACGGCGAGGGGATATTATTTCTAGCGATGTAATTTTTGTTTCTCCGTCTTCTTCTTCTTCTAAATCTTCGTCAAACAGAGTGGGTTACCGGTTGGAAGTTATTTTTTAAAGATTCAATCTCAGCCCTTGAATCAGATTTCCAAGATTGAATCTCAGCCTCTCTTTATGTAAAGCTAAGAGGCGGTTATTACCGTCCTCTATTGTATAATAGATAGTATGATTTTCCTATTTTGAAATACTGCTCGTCTCAGTTTAATGTACTCCCTCCTTCCCATATTAGTGTGAACCAAAATTTTTGACACACAAATTAAGAAAAAGTAAGAGAGATAAATAGTGGAAGGAGGTGTTTGTGAGTATGAAAAATTAAATAGGAGAGAGAATGAGTGGGAGGAATAGTAAGTTGATTGGTGTTGTGAGTGTAAAAGTAAAATAGGAGAGAGAATGAGTGGATGAAATAGTAAAGATTCTTTGCCATTTCTGACAGTCCACACTAATCTGAAACGGACCAAAAGAAAAATAAATCCACACTAATTTGGAACGGAGGGAGTATATACTAATTTATTTAGCTAGTGTTATTGATAAGTCACGTTTTCTAAAATAGTTTTATTTTTTAATTATTATTATTATATTAATTACTTATTTTGTTTCATTATAAAAGATATAAAAGCATCATTTTGATGTTCCATTATAAAATATATAAATCCAAGAATAAATATTTTTAATTCTTATTTATTTATAAGGCGCACTTGTTATACTAATATCATCTATCTATTTATTATTCCCTATGTAAGTGTTGGAGTCCCATTTGGGCGGTCCACTTTATGTCGTCAAACTGCGCTTGTTTTGACGATGTCAAACTTCTATCCCTTTTTCGTTGCATCCGATAAATCTAGTTGCGCTATCGTCGGGATTTTTTTGTGATCAATCAGGTAAGTCCTCTGATCTCTTCTTCTCAGTGTGATCTTCTCATGTTTCTCCCTTATCCACTCTTCTTTGTAGCCCTATTTAACCCCCCCCCCCTTCCTCCCTTGCTACAGCCAGAAAACACGAGTAATTCACACTTTTGGGGTTTTCTCTTTTGGTTCATAGAGAGAGTGAGAGAGATTGACAGTGACTTATAATTTGTGAGTTGCTTATTTGGTCAGATTGTGCATCTCTATTTCTGGAGTTCTTATGTTAGATCTCCCTCAATTAGGTTTGATCAGTCAACAGTTGTGTGTGTGAGTGTTCTTGGCGTGGCAGCGTCTAAGAGTGTTGGGTGTGGCTTATTATGTTGCTGCTGTAGAGGAGTTGTGAATTTGAGTGCTGACATCCTTTTCTTTTCCAACAAACCGAGCTCGTGAAAGTGGTTTTGTAAGAGCGTCTGCCAATTGATCATTACCGGAGATGTGTTGTACCTGAAGAGTGCCTAGCTGAACTTGCTCACGGACAAAGTGGAAGGTAAGGGCTAGGTGTTTCATACGTGAGTAAAAAATTGGGTTGGCGGAGTAGTTGGCCGCCCCTAAGTTGTCACTGAAAATGACCGGTGTGGTAGAGGAGGTAATGCTGAGTTCAGAGAGTAGGTTTGTGACCCAAAGAAGTTCAGCTGTGGTTGCAGCGACGGAGCGGAATTCAGCTTCTGTTGAGGAGCGAGCAACCACTCGTTGCTTTTTAGAGGACTAAGCAATTGGGTTGCGACCGAGGTAGACAATGAATCCGGAGGTGGAGAGAAAGTCATCTTTGTCGCCGGCCCAGTCAGCGTCACAATAAGCATGGAGAATAGGAGGGGAGTTTTTGTAAATTTGAATGCCCATATGAAGAGTACCGTGGAGATAACGAAGGAGTCGCTTAAGAGCTGACCAATGAGATTCTTGTGGGTGGTGAAGAAATTGAGCAAGTTTGTTCACGGGAAAGGCGATGTCAGGGCGAGTAAGAGAAAGATATTGAAGGCTCCCTATGATGGCTCGGTATTCGGTGGGATTGTGTATGGGTGTTTTGGGTTGAGCCGAGAGGGGCGGATATGTTTCCATGGGTGTGGGAGATGGTTTGTAGTGTTGCATGTCATGGCGGTTGAGAATATCAGTGATGTACTTGGACTGGGAGATAAGAAATTGCTTGAGAGCAATGTACCAAGCACGTGGTGCTTGTTTTAGACCGTATATGGCTTTTGAGAGCCGACACACATGAGAGGGTTTGAAAGAATCTTGGAACCCGAGGGGTTGGGTCATGAAAACAGTTTCGGAGAGATGACCTTGAAGGAAGGCATTGTTAATATCAAGTTGATGCAGAGACCAACCTTGGGTGATAGCGAGAGAAAGAATTAGACGAATGGTGACGGGTTTAACAACTGGACTGAAAGTTTCGGAATAGTCTAGACCGGGTCGTTGATGGAACCCTTTGGCTACGAGACGAGCTTTGTATTTGTGGATGGTGTTGTCGGGGTTGTATTTTATACGGAAAACCCATTTGCATCCGACAATGTTTGGTGCTTCATGGGAAGGAACTAAGGACCAAGTTTGGTTGCGTAAGAGGGCATTGTACTCATCACGCATAGCTTCATGCCAATGGGGAGTGGAGAGGGCCTGTTTGGTGGTGGTTGGGAGGGAGGTAGGTGAGGAAAGGGCAGCTAGGTTCGCATATTTAGGATTGGGTTTGCGTATACCATGGGAGAGACGTGTGGTGATGGTGCGGATTGGTGGAGTTGGGGCAGCGGCTGGAGTGGGTAAGTTGGGTTCGGCTGAGGGAGCAGGGTTGGGGATAGACTGCGGTGAGGGGTCAGGAAGGGTGGGAGAGTGTTGTGGGTAAGTTGGTGTTGGAGGGGAGGTTTGTTTGAGAGGGAGGCGGAAGCAGGAGGGTATGGAGGGTCCGCTGTGGGTGGCTGGGCAGTGGGTTGGGGCGGTGGTGGTGTGTTTGGGGTATTGTTGACAGCAGTGTTTTGAGGGGTGATGTTGATAGTAGGAGATGGGAGAATGGGAATGGAGAAAGCACACCATTCGGATGAAGAGAGAGAGGGGGAGTAGTGGTCCGTTGAGATGTGAGAGAAGTGTATGGAAATTCGGTTTCAATGAATTTGACATGGCGAGAGGTGTAGAGACGTTGGGTTTTAGGATCTAGACAATGGTAGGCACTTTGAGAGGAAGAATAGCCAACAAAGATGCAAGGAGTGGATTTTGGGGCGAGTTTTTGAGGAGTGTATGGTTGGAGCCATGGGTAGCAAAGGCATCCAAAGCTACGGAGTTTGTGGTAGTTTGGTGAGGTTTGAAAGAGGCGGAAATAAGGTGAGTCATTTTGAAGAGTTGGAGTTGGGAGCCTGTTTATGAGGTAGGCGGCTGTTTGAAGGGCGTGAGTCCAAAAGGTGAGGGGAAGGTTTGCATGAGAGAGAAGAGAGAGACCCGTTTTGACAAGGTGGCGATGATGCCGTTCGGCAAAACCGTTGTGCTCTGGAGTGTGTGGTGGGGAGGTGAGATGGGAAATTTCATCTTGAATAAGTGAGGGTGTGAGTTTGAGATATTCTCCTCCATTGTCGGAGAAGAATTGAATTATGGGACGGGAAAAGTATTTTTCGACTATTACTTTGAAGCGATGAAAGGTAGAGAAAGTGTCGGATTTATTTTTCAAAGGATATAGCCAGGTGTATTTTGTGAAGTGGTCTACGAAAATTACATAATATTTATAATTATCGTAGGAGTATAAAGGAGATGTCCACACATCCGAAAACACAAGTTCAAGAGGAGCATGAGATTGTAGAGTAGATGTGGAGAAAGGAAGTTTGTGGCTTTTATTAATATTGCATGGGTTACATGAAGAAAAAGAACTAAACGGTATACGTAAGGAAAATTTATTATTCAAATGGGAGACAATAGGGGGGAGGGGTGTCCTAGTCTATGATGCCACAATTGGTCAGACAATGTGCCTAGAAAGGCTCGAGGAGATGAGGAGTGCCACAGGTAGATTCCACGATCAGTTGTTCCGTGGAGAAGAATGCGTTGGGTCGAGATTTCCTTGATAAGAAAGGAAGATTGTGAGAACTCAATACAAGCGTTATTATCTTTGCAAAATTGAGAGACAGAAAGGATGTTACGAGAAATTAACGGAACATGCAAGACATTGTTAAAATGAATAACGGAATTAGAGAAAGGAATAGAAAAACAACCTATGTTTGAAATAGGAAGTGACGACCCATCCCCAATAATGACATCATCACTGCCATCATAAGGGTGGTGGAGAGAGAGTGGAAAGATTGTTGGTGATGTGGTGGGTGGCACCCCTGTCAACAAGCCAAGAAGTGGGGTGAGGGACAGCGGCAGTATGGGCTTGGGGTTGGGTCGAGTTTGTGCGGGGTGAGCGATTGGAGAAGGAATGAGAAGGGAAGGTCACATTAGGGTAGTCGCGTTTAAATTGGCGACATTGGGATATAACGTGACCGACATTTCGGCAATATTGGCATTTGCCTTTGAAGGGTGCGGCTGAGGAGTTGCGGGTAGCAGGTGGTGGAGTGGGCAGGATGGGGTGAGTCGGCTGATGAGGGAAGGGCCGAGAGGTGGAGGAGTGGTGGTTGGTGTGGGCGACATGAGCGGACATAGGGAAGGTTGGGGTGGTAGTGTTTTGTTTTAGGGTGAGTTCGTGGTGAATAAGCTTCTCGTGGAGGGCTTCGAAAGAGATGGGATTATCTCGGGCACGGACAGAGTCTATGATGGGCTTATAAGCTTCATAATCGAGTCCCTTTAGAATTTTGGCAATGACATCTTCGGTGTCCATGGGTTTGCCAAGAATGGCGAGTTTGTCCGTACATGACTTGATGGACTGCATATACTCAGTTATGGTCAAGGATGATTTGGTAATGGAGTCTAGGTGATCCTTAAGTTGGAGAATGTGGCCTCTAGAGTGGTTGGCGTAGGTGTTCTTGAGGGTGGTCCAAGCTTCGTTGGAGGTTTTGGCATGATAAACTAGTGGCGCGACGGCGGTGTCTAAGGTTCCTAAAAGGGTTTTAAGGATAAGGCGGTCTTGCCTATTCCAAGTGGTTAGGGCCGGATTAGGGGTGTCTTTGCCATCGACTTTGATGGTGGCTGTTGGGGGAAGGTGGGAGCCATCAACGAAACCTAACAAATCTAGACCAAAGAGTAACGACTCGACTTAGGAGGACCAACAAAGGTACGTGAGTGGGATGAGTGTTTTGCACTGAGACAAGTTGACCAAGAGGATTGGTTTGGTGGGCTCAGCCGAGTTTGGAATAGTGGAAGAGGATGGGTTTGCCATGACAGACTGATAGAGCGGCGGTGGTGATGGTGGTTTTTGAAAAAAAAAGATCAGTAGGCTTTGATACCATAAAGAGGTTTGGCCAAAAAGTGATTTCATTCATAATGCTTTACAGCATTTATATATACAAGAAGTGACAACATTTTCTAAAGATTTAAACAATATTTCTAAAGATATACACAATTAAAATAATGATATACATGATCAAGGGAATAAGAAATAGAGATAGACATAATCTCCAACTAAACGTTGCTAAGATGAGGGAGAGATTTCCGTGAGTGATGAAGAGAGTGATGGAGAGATATTTGATTCCTTAACAATATATATTATTTCTTGATTATTATGCTCAATAAAAAAGTACACATTAAATTGATACAAAATAATATACTCCATGTTATTTATTTTTTATGAATATAGAAGAAAATGTCTAATAAATACAGGGAGCCAAAGATGTCTAACTCAAACGCCCGATATCTGATATCTATTTTTATACGAGAGGTTAGGGATTTAAAATTCACCAAATATATTTAGCACTTTCAAGTGTCGCTTTTAAAATAGATTAAGTCATTTATTAATAAAAAATCTATTTAACAAAAAAATTAGGGTAAATTACAAATAGGGCCTATCGTCTACGGGTAGTACCAGTTTGGGACCTAACATCCAAAATATAGCGAAATAGGGCCTGACTTGTCACTTTGTTTGCAAAATAGGGTTTTTAAACGAATTTTGTTTGAAAAATCAGTTAAAACACATGTGACTTGCACGTGATTGACAAAATGGATCAGTTTAAAAGGGATATTAGTTTTTAAGAGGTTAAATGCAAACAATTAAACTAAAAGTTGAAAAATATAAAATTTTCAAATTTTTAATAATCAAAATTTAAAATAACTAATATATTAAAAAAATTATTTTTAAAATATATTTAAATACAAGTCCTTCTCCTTTCAAAAAATAAAAAATAATAGATGCTTTATTAATAATTTTTTAAAAAATAAAATGACAAGTAATTATATTTTGAAAAAGTCGAAATTAAAATTAAACGGGTCTCACTCGATATTCAGGCTAACCCTCTTAGATTCAATATCACCCAATTCCACCATATCCTCGTGAGTTTTCAAAAAGATAATGGCAACAAAGGTCTCAGCCGCATCATTCGTAATGAGGATGAGAACATGGCAAGGGATATTGGGAGGAAACAAAGAAATTGTTTCGACATCAACGAACGTTAACGGGTAGTCAACAAATAGAAGTTCTGATTCCCTGTGGCGAATAAGTACGCAGACAGTACATGCGTCAAATCGGATATTGATGGTGTTCAAAATGGGGCTGTCCTTTAATATGGCAAAGTGGAGCTTGTACATTTAATTAATACTTCATATTAAATCATTATAAAAATATAATTACTTGTCAACTAATATAGTAAAATATTATAAAAATATAATTACTTGTCGTTTAGTTTTGAAATTTTTATTAATAAAACATTTATTTATTTGAAAGGAAATGACTTATTTATTTGTATTTAAAAAAAATTATGATCATTATTTTAATATATTAGTTATTTTATTTTAAATTTTGATTATTTAAAATTTAAAATTTTATATTTTTTAACTTTAAGTTTAAGTATTTTTCATTTAACCCCTTAAGGACCAATACATTTTTCAAAACAATACACTTCGTCAATCACATGCAAGTCACATGTGTTTTACCTGATTTTTCTAACGAAATTCGTCAAAAAAACCCATTTTGCAAACAAAGTGATAAGTCAGACCCTATTTTGCTAAATTTTGAACGTCATGCCTTAACTGATGGGGACCCCAAGTAGGATTTTTTTTTTAAATATAGCTTTTTAAAAATTTATATATCAAAATAACATTTTCAAAAACTTAAGTACCAAAGTAGCACTTTTGACTTGAAATCCGGAATTGGTAATTCCGGATTATGAAATCCGGAATTACCAATTCCGGATTTGATTTTTTTTTTGTTTTCCAAAATTGAATTTCCGAAAATAATAATTTCGTAAATAGGGGGCGATCGCGCCCTAAAATAGAGCGATCGCTCATGTGTACTCCGGAGGTACCAATTCCGGATTCTATTTTAATTTTTTTTTTCCAAAAAAGAAATAAAGCAAATAAAAAAAATATATTCTGAAAATAGGAGAGGGCGATCGCTCTACTTAAGGGGCGATCGCTCCTTAGACGCGTATCTTCAAAATCCGGCACTGTCAATTCCGGATTTGCTTTAATTTGAATCCGGGGCTGCCATTTCCGGATTCAAATTTTGAATTCCTCCATTAACTTAACTCTGATTGTTCATGGAAGAAAGGAAGAAGAAGGAGTGCAGAGAGTGAGATAGAGAAAGAAAGAATTAAGGAGAAGAGAAGAAGTTTAAAGAGTTGTGAGAGAAAGTGTTAGTTTGCTACTTAAAAATGGTTAGTTATATTTCTTATTTTAATTTGTTTTGAGTTGTTAATTTTAGCTATATAAATTTTTTTAAGAATTTTTATTTGTGCATTTTTTATATTTTGTTGTTAAAATGATTTATGTACTTAATTTTTGATTGTCAATGAATTAAACATTAAGTCCCATTTAAATTTAATTACTATTAAATTTTTTTATTTCGATGAATCAACATGTACAACAACAATTTATTGATCCCGGGCCAATCGATCCTCGTGTATTGACTTCTCAGGATACACATAGATCTAAATATATTTGGGAGGGACAAGAGTTACCCAATTTAAGACCTAGGCGTGGTCCAAGACTTCCACCTAGAGTTGATTGGAGGATAGAAGAGAAGCTTATAAATACCGGATTTTATGGAGTGTATTTATTAGGTCATATACAATATGATTGGCATTTGATTGAGGCTTTGATTGAAAGATGGCGTCCGAGAGACCCACACTTTTCACTTACCCGTAGGGAGATGACCATCACCTTAGAGGATATTGGCATGTTGTGTGGTCTTCCGTAGACGGAATGGCGGTGACTAGTTCGAAACTAGTAGGAGTGCTTTGGCATGGGTTGAGATTGTTGAGGAGTTATTTGGGGTTGCACCCTCAACTGCAGACATCAAAAGAGGTGGAATGATATCAATGAGATGGGTTCTAGGACACTTCCCTCATTTTGAACAGCTTTCCCAATAATGCGTCCGAGCATATGATTGAGACATATACTCGAGCATACATTTTCTTATTATTGGGGTCATACATTATGCCCGTCTCGTCCGATAACCTAGTGAAGTTGATGTACCTCGCACTTCTTAGGGATATAAATAATATTGGTCCGTACGGTTGGGGTAGTGGAGCGTTGGCCTTCTTGTATAGGGAGATGTGTGTAGCATCTCAACACGATTCGAAAGGGTGTGGTGGCTTCTTAACCATTGTACGGGTATGTCTATTATATATGATTACATTATGCTAGTGGACTTAACCCGTTTTGTACGTAATGATAATTTTTTTATAGCTTTGGGCATGGGAGAGGTTGTTGTGTACACAACCTAGGAGACATGAAGAAATAACACTTAATGGATTGCAACCAAATGGGTTACAGTATATTTCAATTACTTCATTTTGTAAACGATCCGTTTTGTAATATATCGCTTTTTTACTCATTATTTTTTATGTCAATTGTTTCATATGTAGGTGGAAGGGTCCATTGTCGTATACTTCGTGATCGCCCATAACCTCGCAAGGCTATCGAGACCCGCTTGTCATATTTAGAGAATGATCGGGTTGTGTGGCGGCCCATACAACGGTGTGCCGCTTCCGAATTTCGCCTTCGGGGCCAAGCTATATGGAGGGCGAAGGTGCCCTCATCTCGCTTTGAGAGGGTTGAATGGCACTTTCCGCATCGCGTAATGCGACAATTTGGGATGGTTCAAGGTGTGCTCGATGACCGCGACACCCGCCTGGACTTGCATCGGATTAGTCGGCAAGGTCGGTCAGGCGTTAACTGGATGCAACAACATGATCAACACATAGCAAGGTGGAATGAACGGGAGTTTAATGTCGTTGATGGGGAGTTTGGTGAAGTGGATATGAGTTACCATCACCCCTATTTGACATGGTATAGGCGTATTACTTGATCGCTCATCCACAATTCGTCTAATGTGGAGGGACTAGGGTTCAGCCACGTTCAACCGGTTATGAGGGTGTGGTAAGTTATATATTACATACAATGATTTTACAAAAAACAATACCATTTTTCCGTATTAATTAATTTTAGTTCATTGTTTTCAACAGATTCAAAGTCTCCAAGTGGATGTACTTATACAAATGTAATGCCACATCCTTGGAAGACATGGTGAATTACACTCAACAATGTGTCACTAACACACCGACACATATTAGGGAGCAAAGAACGATCGCAAGCCCAAGCTCCCCCAACGGTTGATCATACCGCCGAAGAGGAGCCACAGAGGGAGAATCGGGTTCGTAGGCGTGGCGGATACCAACACCTGCAGGATGAGCCCGAGATGCGGGATCAATACGGTGATATGCATCGCTTGAGTTCGCCGTACAGCAGTTCACCTGCACAGACCGGGTAATTCTTTTACCGAATTGATGAATCGCTTTGATTTCACGCAACCGCCTCGTGAGCTCCTTCCCTTCTTCTAGCAATTATAATCGACGCCCGAGCGTACATTCGGGATTTCGGGATTTAGGCCTAGTTTCCATTTGCCTAGTGTGCGCTTAAAAGTCCCGACGGATCATCCTCATCCTCATCTCAACAATCTAGATCAGGTGGTCGTCGTATGCCGAGGAGAGGGAGTAGGATTCGCCATCCCCGATGAATTTACCCCGTCCAATTATCTCGATCGGTATCCTACGTGACCGGATGTGGTCAATTTTCTATAAAACTTATTCTTTTATTATTGTTAATTTTAATTTCATGAAAGCTTGCCATGGACTCGATTTTTCGAAAAACTAACCGAAAACGTTAAAAACCGATCGGAAATTCTTAAAAACTAACTGGACTTCGAGAAACTAACCGAAAACGTTAAAAACCGATGGAAATTCTAAAAACTAACGAAAACGTTAAAAAACTGATTGAAATTTGACAAAAGAGGGACGGACAAGAGGGAGGTCGCTCCCTTATAGAGGGCGATCGCCCCAATGTAATCCGGAAATTCTAATTCCGGATTCTTTTATTAAAAATTTATTTTTAATAAAAAACAAATAATAAATTCCATATGCGCGATCACCCCAATAAACGAGCGATCGCCCTCTTTTTACAGAGAAAAGGCGCGATCGCTCACTAAACCCAGCGCGATCGCCCTCTACGCGGATTTCCCAAAGCACGGTTTATCCCAAAAAACCTTCCCCTCTCCCAATCAAATAACCCTACCACCAACGCCTCCTTTTCTCTCTCTCTCTAAAATTTCAAATTTCAAACCCCAAATTCAAGCTTCTTCAACCCCAAATCCAATTTTCTTCAACCCCAAAATCAATCAATCATCCATTTTGAAGCACACATTCAAGGTTTGAGGTGCATTTTGAAGATTGTCACACGTTTGTTTTTCAAGACAAAGACTCCGGCGAAATTCCGGCGACCTTCCGGCGAACTTCCGGCCAATTAAAAAGTAAGCTTCCAATTTTTTATCTTTGAGTTTTGATTGACAATGCCTCCTAAAAACCACGAACCACTACCACCAACACTCCAACCCCTACCGGTCCCCGTATGATGCCGCTAAATTTGTTGGGATTCAAGCTCAACAATTCTTTGAGTTATATGAAAACAAGCCATTCAACCCGGAGAGGGAATTTGATTTTAATGGCTTGTATTTAGATGGTTTTGTTACCCTTTACAATTGGGGAAAGTTGGGGAGTAAGCCCCCAAACTATGGAAGTTCACTTTTAGTCAAAGAATTTTATGCTAATGTTTTTGAACGGGGAAATACGGGACAGTCTTTTGTGCAGGGGCTACAGGTTAATTATGATAGGGATGCCATTAATCAACATTACGGGTTAGACACTAACATTGAGGAGAATGGGTGTGAGTACACCAAAGAGATGGAGATGATAGGAAAAAGTTAGGGAAAATTTGCATTTGCTAGCTCCGACTTTTGGGGTAATTGACCCTAGGAATGTGAAGAAGGGGGTAGTTGTAAAGGCTCGAGACATGGATACTTGGATGAAGTATCTTCATAGATTTATTTGTGAGAGGATCCTCCCCTCCTCTCATTTTAATGAGGTTAATTGGAGACGTGCATTTCTAATGCACATGATAGTTCAACGAAAAACAATTGATTTTGGAAAAATAATCAGTAAGGAGATATGGAACACGGCTAAGGGTATGGCCAATACGAACTATAATTTTCCATTGTTGATCACATCCCTGATAACAAAATCGGGATTTAACCTCAGGTTAGTGAACAAGGACATTAAAGGAGGTCCAAAGATTAACTTATTCACCCTCACCACTAAATGTCAGAATGTAAAGAGGGGTGAGGGGTCATCTAGGAGACCTCACGCTGGAGATGATGATGATGATGATGATGAGGAGGAGGAGGAGGAGGAGGAGTGGCGAGCAGACCCGGTCGAGGCTGCTTATTATCTGTCAGAGCAGGTTGGCTACGTGGAGAGTCAAATTAGAGATATGAGGCAAGATTTTGGACATTTATCCGTCCGCGTGGATGCGGAGATTGAGACTAACCAGGCTTGGAGGGCACAACAAAATGCTTGGATGTCACAACAAAATGCTTGGATGTCACAACATGATCGTGTACAGGAGGAGCAGACTCGGTTGCTCCAGAATATCCTTGGACGGATGCCACCACCACCACCGGGAGATGGGTCGGGCTATGGTGGACATTTCTGAAGATTAATGTTTTTTGTTGAATTTTAAAACTCTTAGTTAATTTCAGCTTTGGTTTGTGGCTTAATTTGATGAGGGGATCCTCATAAACAATATTTCATATTTGGTTTGTATTTTAATTCGTCATGCCTTTGTTGGCATGCAAACTTGGTTTTATGTTGGGGTGTGTCCCAAAGACATCTTTATTTTTGGTTTGTAACAAACTTGTTGTTAATTTCCTCTTTGTTTGACTCGCTAAATCGATTTTATTTCTTCCCTTCTTGTATTGTGCCTGGTGGTATGGCTGATGTTTGGTTTGTAACAAACTTGGTTTTATGTAGGAGTAGTAATTTAGGAATGTTAGGAGTTCCAATATTCAGAATTATTTAGTGGTAAACTATTGGATATAATTTTTTTAATATTAATTCCGTAAATTCTATAATAAAAATTATGGTATCTCGAAAAAAACACTATAAATGGCATACAATTTATGCCAATTAGTATATGCGTAGATGGAAATATGTAATTTTAAAAAATTAACAATTACAATTTATGGGAGTAATTATTAAATATTAATTATGGGAAAATAATTTATGAAAATGTTGATAAACACAATATATATGGAAATTTCATTTTATACAATAACAAAGTTCAACAAAAAGTCAAAAATGGGACAAACATTTTGGGACGGAGGGAGTATTACAAGAGTTTTATACAATAACGGGTTAATTGAAAATAAAAATGGGACAAACATTTTGGGACGGAGGGAGTATTACACGCTATTGGCTCGCTTTGGCTTTGGAGCGGTCGCCCTCTTATTGGAGCGATCGCTCCCAAAATTCCAAGAACTTTGCGCGAACGCGCGGATGGGAAGGGGCGACGCCCCATTTGTCCTTATTTTCCATGTTAAAAATAGTAATGTTACAACTCGTGTGTTGGTACCGTGTGCACCTCGCACATATATGACAAAAACCGTAATGAAGAAAAAGTGCATTAATTGAAGATAGGTTGAACATTTATAATATACGTTCAAATCCGCACCGCCAATGCCGATCTTATCTTCATCGACAAATCCGGCACCGTCAATGCCGGATTTATCTTAATCTTACAAATCCGCACCGCTAATGCCGGATTTATCAAATTTGAATTCCCTTTAAAAGGAAGGAGTAGTTTCATTACAAACATCTAACCCTCAACCCTCTCTCCTCTGCGAAATATGGATCGTAGACTCAAAAATTCTTCTAATCTCCGTCCTCATTTTGAAAAAGGCCAAACATCTAACCCTCAACCCTCTCACCTCTCTCAAATAAATCTGTCTCAACGCGAAGGAGAGCGTCCGATTCCCGGTCCAGTGGTGACGTGCAAATTGGCTTTCTGCGCCGCAGAAACCTCGATCGTCGAGAGGGGGATCCTCTCAGAACCTCCGATTTCGACCCAAGAGTATGTGAGGAGAGCGATTGAAGATCCCAAGGAGGATAAAGATTTCGAACGCAGCCTTGGCTCTCCGCACTTGAACCGCTGGGGCGATGGTATGATTGCTGCTACCCCTTTCATTACTATCACGGGCGGATTTCCTAATGGATTTGATAGGATTAATGTTGCCGTTGGTGTTGTCAAGACCATCACACGAAATGAATTTGGTGACGCTACGGTGACTTTGAAGGTTAGCATATGAGTTTTGTATGTTTTCTAGCATGATTAGTATGTGTCTTATCTTACTAATTAAGATAAAATTGATAGGATCCAACGAGAACAATAGGTGGTGCAATTCATCATAAGGTGTTTACTGAGAGTGAGTTCGGAGATGACATAGTTGTTGGTTCTCGTTTCGATACTTCATCAGGTATGATGTATTAAAAATGCAACAACTTGAACCTATTATTAATATTGCCATCTAATCATGTTTTTTTTGTAATTTTTAGGTTGTTGTTTTCTCCCCCTCACGTAAAACACATATACTCAACATCACACTCCCCAATGTATTCAAGGTAAAATTGATAGGTACAGACTGTGAGTGGGTGATTGTTCAACAAATGACATTAGTTTATTTGTGTTGCAGGTATTCCATAAGGATTTCATCCCATCTGATTTTCCATGAAGGGGTTTTTCATGTAAAAGTTGTTGAACTGTTGAACTTGTATTTCTATCCTATGTGATCGGGATGTGATCACTAATTTGAACTCTTTATTTTAATGTTTGATTAATGTATGTGTTGTTGAACTGTTGAACTTGTATTTCTATCCTATGTGATCGGGATGTGATCACTAATTTTAATATTTATTTTAATGTTATTTCAGTTTTTATTCATATTTTATTTGCTATAAAATGGAGCGGTTGACCCATTTGGTCGTTTTAAGTTTCGCAACTACAAATATATTTGATGTCATACTCCACCAAGAGTTAAATATATTACAAGTTCAATATATTACAAGTTCAAATAAAACAATATTACAAGTTCAAATAAAACAACAATACTTAAAAGTTCAAAGTACGTAATTTAAGAAGTAATAATAAAAATAACAATTAACTCTTACTGTCTAAGAGTTGGACATCTCCTTCGCGTGTGACCTTCTAACTTGCAAATCCCACAACGATTCTTTTTTTGCAACTTGCCAATCCATAGAGTTTCTCGCCGCCTTGGCCCGGGTCTCCCTTGCTTCTTGTCACGTCGATGCTCCGGATTAGGATAAAAACGTGGGACAATATGATCTACATTCCAATAGGCCTCGTCATGGATTGGATGAAAAGAGCAACTCCACGTCTTGTAGTACGAGGCAAGGTTGTAAAAAGGATGAATATAACTCATACCATCGACACTTTGCGATTTGAAACACGCAAGCACATGCGAAAAAGGGTAATGATATTGCATCCATTTGCCACAAGTGCATGTTCGATCACGCAATCTCACAACTTGAATGTGTCCACCTTTGTCACCACGTACTCGGTCGTCACACTATAAACACCCACGTACGTAGTGTTAAACCTTGTGACGTGATGAAACCCAAATTTATCCAAGTTGTATCGGTATCTTCGATCGATTCTCTCACCGAATTGTAGCGTGGCATTTGGTGGTGGGATGCCATTAGGATCTCCCCTAAAGCACTAATTGCTTTAGTGAGTCTATCTTGAAAGTATGCCACACACCTATAGAATGAGGTCTCAACAACCGCCGAAATTGGCATTCCCCGAGCTCCTTTCATAACGCCATTAAAAACTTCCGACAAATTAGTAGTCTTAATGCCGTACCTATATCCACCATCGTGAGCCATTGTCCACTTTCTAGCATCCAAGTTCTCAAACCATTTATATGCCTCGTGGGTTGATGATACGAATTTGCCTCGTATAGCATTTAAGCTTTCTATCTTGGGTGGTGCTAACAAAGACGCCAAAAAAGATCTTTCAATCCAACGCCCTTGTGAGCTTTAAGAAAATTAGCTCGCAAGTGCAACATGCACCATCTCGTGGATAACATTTCGTGGCCACCGGCAATGTCTCCAACCGTGCAAAGGATGCCATTATGCCGATCAGATATCAAGCAAACTTCACGACCCTTAACAATATGTTTGCATAGAAGATGCGTAAAACCAACACCGGTTTCGATAGTCCTCTTTTTCAACAATAGCGAATGCGAGAGGAAGTAGACTATCATTTGCGTCGACACCCATGGCAATAAGAATAACCCTCTATATCTTCCATGCAGGAATGTGCCATCAACGTAAATAACAGGACGACAATGAGTGAATGCTTCCACACAAGTGCCAAATGCCCGTAACACACGATCAAACATACCTAAAGCACCGGGAGGAGGAGGATCGAATGCTCCACAATGGTTCCGGGGTTCCACTTTTGGATGGCGCCTAACAAACGTGGCGCCTTATGTAAGATTCCTCCCAGGCCTCCATATGCCTCTCGCAATAGCTTTTTGTTTGCCACACCATGCCTTTCTATATGAAACTTCCTTTCCATAGGATTTTTTTATTTCCGCCTTCACTAGTACAATCTTCAACTCGGGATCGCCCTTAACCAGCCCAAAACTTCCGCCCTATGAACTTAGCATCCATGTTTCGATGATTTTGGCTAATTTCGCTTGCCAAACAAGAATGAGGACCCTTGTATTTGGTAATTTCCCAATACCCGGCATTCTTCAAACTCACATTCACATAAAAATTGCACGGAAAATCTTTCATCAAACACTCAATAGTCCACTTTCGGGTTGTGCTTCGTTTTACTTTGAAGCGTATTTTTCTTAATATGAAACAACTTCATTTTATACCGCACATCCGTATTCTTTGAAAAGCGAATACCTTTGGCAATGTCCCGATGTTCTACATTCCATTCAAAGAAAGTCATATTGGTTATCATCATATATCTCCGATCCTTCTCCAATATCACGATAAAATTGATACCCGACTGGCCATGCACATGATGTTGTGGTTCTTCGTAAGCAACCAAATGTAACGCCAAATCTTCTCCCTCATTCTCGCTAACATCGGTAGGACTACCGCAATCATCATATCCATCGTCACGATCTTTATTTAGAAGCAACTCAATATTTTCTTCATAATCCGAATCATTATCATCATCATTATACAATTCCTCACCCTCACCCCCTCCCTCTTCCTCGCTCTCTTCCTCCCCCTCTTCCTCTTCCTCTTCCTCTTCCTCTTCCTCTTTCTCTTCCTCTCCCTCTTCCTCTTCCACATATGTTTGTGTACTTGTTCCAAAGATCCATCCGACTATAGCAAACTTAAAGAACCCATCCGGAAGGTATCCATGTCATTAACATACCGATTTTGTAATGGCTCCTCATAGGTTTCAAACTCCTCAACATTCACATTATCAACTAAATTTATATTAACATACAATTGTAAGCTACTCAACCCACCAAACTCGGAAAGCAAGTAAACATCAAACATGACTTCCATACCCATATTATTGTCGATTACAAATGGAATGTAGTTTGCAATCCCGGAGCAACAAGATGAGGATATCTACATATAACTTGCAACCGAACAATGACTCGATCTACCCCAATTTTCTTAGCTAACTTTTTAATCAACTTCTTGTAACTCCACCGAAGTTTTAGCCCTAAGTGCACATTTTGGTCCCCTTTCAAAATGTTCACCTTCAAACGGGTGTTCATCATTTCCTCCCCAATAACACATGAAAACAAGTGGAACTCCAGCCATATTTATTCCTAGAAATTGAAAAATAAATTATAAAAAATCTAATTTAACAATATCACTACATTCACAAAAAAATTTAAATAAATACTAAATTTAAATTTCGAACAAAAAATAAGAGAATTAAATGTACCTTCTTAATCACCTCTTCTTCTTGAACTTCTTAATCAACTTCTTGAATTTTCAATATTTTTTGAAAAAAATTCACCTACTTTCTTCTTCTTTCTTCTTTTCTCCTTCTTCTTCAATGAATTTTTAAAATGCCAGATTTCTTTACAGATTTATCGAGGAAGATGGGTTTTGTAAAGCAAATCCGGAATTAGCATTTTCGGATTTGAATTTTTCAAAAAAAAACATTACTTAATTCAATTCAGATATATTTAGTATTTAAACAAAAATTAAAATCCGGAGTTATCAGTTCCGGATTACACTAAGAGTGATCGCCCCCACATACGTGCGATCGCTCTCTATTTATTCCAGAAAATATTATTTTACTCATTTAATCTTTTTTGGAAAAAAAAAAATTAAAATAGAATCCGGAATTGGTACCTCCGGAGTACACATGAGCGATCGCTCTATTTTAGGGCGCGATCGCCCCCTATTTACGGAATTATTATTTTCGGAAATTCAATTTTGGAAAACCAAAAAAAAAAAAAAATCAAATCCGGAATTGGTAATTCCGGATTTCATAATCCGGAATTACCAATTCCGGATTTCAAGTCAAAAGTGCTAGTTTGGTACTTAAGTTTTTGAAAATGTTATTTTGATATATAAATTTTTAAAAAGCTATATTAAAAAAAAAAAAATCCCCCAAGTAGTGCATGGTTTGTTGGGGGCTTAATTGTGGTGTGGTGTGGTGTGGTATGGTTTGTTGTGCCGACATGGCGACATGGACTCATAACGAACATAGCCCCACTTTTAGTAAAGTGAGCCAAATCCAGTGTGAAAATTAGACTAGATTTTCCTTTTATTTGGTGTTGTCCCATTAATTGTGGACTGGTCGGTCATAACTCTTTATTGTCTTTTTATCTCCAGTTTTCCTTCATTTTACTTTTTTCCTTAATTCTTTTTGACAAATTTATAATTTTGTCCTACGTTGTGCAAATAATAAAACTAGTTATAGTATTCAGTTCTACTTAATAGTTAATTCTACCCTAAAATAAACATTGTTTCCTAACGCAATTTTGATTATCTTGGGAAACCTAGGTCATGTGTGTGTGAGGGACACTCAAGGTTCTAAAAAATGCTAGAAGGTTGCTTGGTGTTGAAGTTGGGCTTAGCGTACAGACCTTTTAGGTGGAATTTAGACGGTACCTACGCGGGGCTAAAAATTCAGTCATGATTTATAATATCCTGAGAGAATTAATTTGAGATTTGTGATTTCAATTGATCAATTTACGATTTGTGTGTTCAGCAAGGACTTTTTGAAATTTATAACGATAAAAAATGACGTCGTTTTAGTTTTAGTATCAAATATTTTATAAAAATATTAAAATAGTAAGGCAAATTTCGGTGATAGGCGACGCCCAACACTAATAGTCGGCTCGTAGGGTGTTTAGACAACCATATTTTGACTAAAAGCGAATTTTAAAACAATTTCACACTACACATCAATGATAGGCTTGTCCAAAAAAAAAAAAAGATACCTTCCATCCCAAAATAATTTTTTTTTTCAAATTTGCTCTTAGCATATAATTTAACATATAATTTTAATACGATATAAATAACTAAAATATGATTAGTAAAATAAATAAATGAGACAATTTTCTTGAGCTTAGGTTATCTCCAACGGTTTAGTTTGGTGCAAAAATTGCACTATTCCTTTAAAATTGTGTAATTTTCGCACCAAATATCTTTCACTTTTCCAACATTTTGCTTTAAATCTTGCACAAAAAACTATTTCTTATTATTTTATTTCATTTATTTTCTTTCCATTATTTGATATATAATTATTGATAATACGTATAAATAACTTATAATTAAAAATATAAATAAAAACAAAAACATATCTCAATAATACAATAAGTTACAGATAAATTTAAGTTATATTATACTGGATGGATATGCCTAGATATTATTCACTTATATCAAAAAAAAAAAAAAATTGCGGCACCAAAACTTGCGACATATTTGACGCAAGTTTTGCACCGCTTCAAAGTAGTGCATGTTATAGGGTCATTGTTGGAATTTCTATTTTGCATCAAACATTGAGAAATATAGCGCGAGGTCTTGTTGGAGGTGACATTAATCAAATCATATATGAACAATACATGTTAAAATGCAATTGAATTGATCATAAAAAAAATAGAATAAAACTATTACAAATGAAGTATTTAAAACCCGGAGAAAACAAATTACTAATTTTCAAAAACAAAACCCTAATTTACGCATGTTTATCCTTAAATGATGGAACTGATCCCAACCTTATGCGAGTTGCTATATTTGCTAGCTGGAAAATGTCGTGTCTGATTTTGATCGTTACATTAAAATATAATCTCAAAATTCGTTTGTTTTCATCTTTCGCTATCTATTTAACTAAATCAAGCAGAAAATAATTGATTTAGTAGGCTTATAGCTTCCCTTTTACTATGTATGCATAAACAATACTATTATTTATTTATTTTGTTCCAAAATAAATAATTATTTTTGTTTTTAATCTATAAAATAATATTTTGAGCACAAGGTATTGCTTGGTAAAAATTTGTCCGAATGAGGAGGATAGTCTGATGATCGTACGAAACCTGAGTTGAGATTATATGTACCACTTTTATATTATCATGTTGTATAATACATGTACGTGATTCAACGATTATTTATCAATGATGACGTAATAGCGATGTCAGCTATAATAACTTAAAACATTTGAATTATACGTGATAAACGTTGTATTATACAAACGTCATATAAAAATCTCACATCTTATCTTACATTTGTATTTTAATATAACTATCTTATCTTACATTTGTATTTTAATATTACTGTATTTTATTCCGTTAAAATCTCAAAGATTTTGCTTTCAACAAACACACAACCCCCTCATTTTTCGGAGGTGTTCCATCCAAGATTTCCGCTTTATAAGTTCGCTACAATATTTAATTTTCAATTATCAATTTATTTTATTTTATTTTTAAACCAATCGTCGTCGATTACTCAAGAAAAATAATAGCGGAACAAGCTCAATTATTCAAAGTTTCCAACAGTAAAAACCAAGGATGGTTTATAAAATGTAGCTGGCAGTTGTTTCCAGGCCTGGTTGTGCAATCAGCCCCTATTGTACTGGTCCAAATTTTCAAAATATTCAAGGGCCTCAATTTTTTTAGATTTAGTATACTCTATGTTTCACTTGACTTATGATTTTCTTTTCCATCGGCAGGATTAAGAAATACTATTAGACTAAGAGAAAAGAAAATGAGTGCAGCAGATGTTATGAGTATTAGAAGTAAAATATGAAAGAAAACGAGTAGGAAGAATAGTAAGAAAATTGTTGTTGTGAATAGGACAAATAAGTATCATTGAATATAAAAATAATATAAACTTGCACTATTTCTCTCCCCTTTCTTTTTTCTATTTGGGCTTTCATTTCATTTTTCAAACCTTAATTAAGAAAGTTTGAATTTTTCTATAATATATTTTAATAAATTATTTACGATCATTACCTCAACATTATTGCAATATGTTTTTGAGTTATTTGTGTAAATTTTTTTAAACATTAAGGGTCTCAATATTCATATTTCGCATAGAACCCCTATAATTATTGAAACGGACCTGATTGTTTACAATAAATTTTTTTATAAAAAATGCAATAATTTTCTTTTTCTTACACTATGAGCAATTATATTGTCCTTATCATTTTACGCAAATAAAAAGAGTTTTTTTTGCATAGTATACTTTATCGTTGTCCCGAAAAGATAGTCTCATCTGATTTTTTATGATAAAACTTCAACCAAATATTAATATCAACTTAATAAAACACTAAAAATTGTTATTAAAAATTATTTAATTATTTATTAATAACAATTTTAAAATTTTTAATTGAATAATTAGATTGATCTTAATGTGTAATGTGTGAACAAGAAACCGTTCTTCGATTCTACGTACAAATTGTGGACTGAAAATATTCTGCTAGCTAGTTCTGTATCCGTGGAAGGGTTTGGTATATTGGCAATAGGAGTTGGAAATGCACCAAATATCAATTTTCTGATACTTGTTGAAAATTTGCATTATAATATTCTCTTCGCGTCAAAATGATTGTCTAAATAAATTTTAAAATTGCTTTAATCAAGAATAATTTTAATTTTTTTTATATATTTATATTTATCTTGGAACGGAATAGGATAAAATAGTGGACAGTCATAATATTAAGATATTTCTAACAAGACCTACTGTTTTCGAAATTACACGTAACACTATCAATATGAAATACATTCATGTTAAGAATTTGGGAATTTGACCAACATCTCTTTGGTAAATCACTTCTTCTCGGGTTCTACATTAAATTATTAAATTAAAAGCCCTACAAGTTTGTTATTCATTAATACTAGCAACAAACTCGTGCGATGCACGACGATTATATGTAGCCATGCATGTACTGAAATAGTAAATCGAAAGATCAAAGTGTGAATACTACTTAAACATTTCGAAATATTTCCTGACACAAAATATTTGTAGTAGATTTAGCACTTGAAGAACTATCATCTCCACCGACAACAGTTTTTCCATCAAATAGTGTTTTACTTCTACTCGAATCAATACTTTTCAAGATATCTTTCAATAAAAAATAAAGAAAATCTACATAGTAGGCTATTCTCTCTGAAAGTATGTATGCAAACCATTTTAAATCCCTAAAATAAATGTTCAATAATTTTTCAAATTTGCTATTTAATTAAGAGAAAATCTAATTTTTTATATTTATTTTAAAATAAAGAGAGTAAAAATAAAGACTTGCTCGAAGAAATTGAAGCTTATAAAATAGAATCACATATCACCTTTTATAATTTTTTAAAATATTTTTTCACTTTCTTTTTAACCAACATTTTTCTCTCTCCCCTATACTAATTGGGTAATAGTAAGAACACAAAATAATTACAAAAATTTGCTTACAAAATCGTAAATGTAATAATTTTATTATTGTTTTTAATTAGAGCGTATTGAGTCCATTACAGATGCTATCATAAATATCGTCAATTAATTTCGTTAACAAGAATTTGTGGACAACTTTCAATCTGCCACCCAAAAATCCCAAATCAGCTTCAAATAAATTATCTTCACATTTAATGATACTTTTTACTTCCAACATAAAATAAAAAAAAGAAATACTCTATTTCTATAAAAAAAAAATATGTCATCATAAATTAAAAAATAATGATAACTTAATAAAGAATTTAATTTTTTAAACAAAGTAGCTAAAAATCGTTAAAAAAAAAAACACAAAACAAAGTTCAAAGAATAAAAAAGTAGCTTCCAATTTTAAGCCTAGAAATTCGTCAATTTTCAGAAATAAGTTCGTTTACCGAAATTTAAAATTTTCAAAGTAAGAAGGTTTTGATTAAAAAAAATGTGAAGGAAAATCTTTTGATAATATTAGAAAATAGTTTTTTATTTCTTAAAGATAATATTAGAAAATAGTTAAGTCAGACACTTATCACCATTTTAGTTGTATGACATTTATTGAAAGGAGCAGTTATCTTCTTACCTTTTTTTCTCAATTAAATTATCTTCTTGCTTCAAACAAATAAATTAATGAATAAATCTCAATCATCTTATTTGCTTAAATTTAAAATCCTGAACATTTTTCTTTTATTTTTCAATCATTCATATTTATTTTTTGAAAGTAAAAAATTGATATACTTTTTTTTTTTGAAAAAAGAAATGATTATTATTTATAGTAGTAGCGGTATTTTTTTAAAACTATTAAGCCTAATAATCCGGATCTATAAGCCTACAAACATGCATTAATAGTAATTACTATATAACATAATGAATTTATTTTTTAAATAAAAAGTACCCAATTTTTGCCTCCAAAACTTCCCTTACACCCCCCCCCTTCGGCCCTCACTATAGTCACCTATATTATCTCTACATTCTTCAATTTTTTATTTTTATTTTAAATAAAATCCTCTTCATTTTTTTACAAAAGTAAAATTAAAAAAATGTCTAACTAATGATCATCTATCTTGAAAACATAAGAAAATTAGTTATAATCTAAATATATATTCTTAAATTTTAGACTAAAAGTGAAAAAAACAAATTAAATATTCACATCTAAATTTAAAAATTATCGTTAATACAAAAAAAACTATTATTAATTAATAATTAGAAAACAATAAATTTAGTCTAAAATTTAAGAATATATATTTAGATTATAACTGTTTAATGAGTATCAGACTAATAATGAGGTATTTTTTTAATTTTTCTGAATTAAAAACAATAAATTTTAAAGCTCATTAAACAATTATTTTTTAAAGAAATAATTAGAAAACGTTCAAATATTGCAACCTAGTCTAGACACCTAGTGTTGATTAATTAATGAAAAAGAAAAAAAAAATTGTCATTTCCAAAAGTTTTCAAAAAGTGTGAGTAGTATAAATCATTTTTCCACTCTCTCCATCCATGTTCCAAAACCATTTGCCAAAAATATTTGCTAAAACCATGTGTTGAATCAATTTCCATTTTTAGTCCCTTGATAGTGACATTTTTGGGTTCTTACTTGCCAAATTTAGAAACGACTTTGTTTTAATATATTTATAGATATTATACTGGATGCAATATGTAGTAATTAAAAATTATGATACAACATCGTCAATACTCCGCCTGCCACCACCACCGGCAGCCACCCACCGCCGTCGGCCGCCACAAACCGATCGCCCGTCGCCACCTGCCACCATTTATGCAATATTATATTCAGCTATACAGTATTATACATTATCATGTGATGCAATATGTTACAAAATAATACAACATAAATAAATAAATAATGCAACATGGGAATGGGAATGAACTTATAGGGCTTATGGGGCAGGCATTCTCCCTAAGAGATTTCAAAAAAGGAATTGCACCTCTTTCAATCGGGACAAAGGAATTGTCTCGTATGCAAAAAAAAAAAAAAAAATTGCTTTAAATTCAGATCACACAGATGTCCCTGAAAAGGCTGAAACCGACGGAAATCAAATGGTCCTATTGCATGTGAAAGCATACAAATACATCAGGGGTCCCTTTCGACAAAATAATGAACGTATATTTGATGCCAATTAACCTGCAAACAACACGAGAGCACGATGCCTCAATTAGAATGGAGAAACTGTACTCAAATATCTCATCTTCTGGTTGTCAGAGGATTGCAGAGAACTTTTTTGTAGTATCTCGTGCAGTAAAAACTGGGCGAACTCTATCAAATATCTCATCTTCTGGTCCAATAGCATCTAATATCTACATTCAAATTCTTATGTTAATTACTACAAACACCAGAAAATCCTTTGAAAAATTGTACTTAAATAAGAGAATATTTGCGATCCAGCCAGACTGACAACTTGGTTACTACATAAACATGCTTAGAACCGTAAATAGAACACTCTGCCAGAATGCCCGAATAAATGCGTAGACCAGCAGATAATAATATGTATGACCGTCCCCAACATTTGGGGTGGTGTTTTTTATATCACAAAACTGAAAAAATAAAATAAAAATACTGGTACCTTGTAAAGTATCCCTTTCTCAGAGTAGTAGTTAATAACTGGTAGAGTTAAAGTTTCAAACACTTTAGTCTTTCCTTTGCCGTTTCTATATTATCATCAACTCGACCCTGAAGGGAAAAAAAGGATGACATTTTCAACTTCCTCCCAGCAGAGGTGAGATGGAAGGAAAGTTAAGGATTTTATTCTATAATATTTGAAGAAAAAAGCACACCTGATTACGATTCAGTACTCGTCTGACCATTTCTTCTTCATGACAATCAAAGAAAAGCACGACTCTTGGTTCTATTCCAATCTACAATAACAATATGGTACTCATTTCAGGGAGTTGAGGGGGAGGGGAGAACACCCTTTCTGGTCATTTACTCAAAATTATAATTCCTCCCTCGAAAAGAATAGTGATGCAGATCAACAAGACGATGATTCTGGCGGATTTGGTGAATCAGCAGTTGCACGCCCGTATGCAGGAAATGGCACGCCCGTGCAGATTGGTGGCACGGCCGTGCAAGTAACACACACGACCGTGCTTGACGTCGGAAATTCTGCAGCTTTTGCCCGACCGTGCAAGATAACACGCACGGCCGTGCGTGGCGGAAATCAGATTGGGTTTTATGAAGTTGCTAATTTTTTGAGTAATTACATTAGGGTATTTTAGTCTTTTCCTTTCCAAGTCGTTTTAGGGTTTTCATTAGAGTATTTAAAGTTGTTTTAGGGTTTGAAAAACTTAGTTTTTGATTTTATAAATTAGAGAAAAGCTTAAGCTTTCAAATATTGATTCTTGTTTTTTTGTTAGAGTATTTAAAGTTGTTACCGCCGGCAGCGATACAACCTCTTTTAGACGTATATCACGATGTGTCAGCAGATGAGATTCCTCCGGGCTTACCACCTATGAGTGATATTCAACATTGCATTGATCTTATTCCGGGCGCGTCAATTCCGAATAAGGCTGCCTACCGTTTGAGGCCAAAGGAACACGAGGAGTTGGAGAGACAGGGTCGGGAGCTACTAGACAAGGGAGTCATTCGGGAGAGTATGAGTCTGTGTGCCAACATTAATGGTTCCGAAAGCTGGGGGTACGTTGAGTATGTGTATGGACAGTCGTGCAATCAACAAAATCACCATCAAATACCGTTTTCCCATTCCCCGTATTGATGACTTGCTTGACCAGTTACATGGTGCAAGGGTGTTCTCTAAGATCGATCTACAAATCGGGTATCATCAGATTCGTGTCAGGCCGGGAGATGAGTGAAAAACTGCTTTCAAGACCCGAAATGGTTTGTACGAATGGATGGTGATGCCGTTTGGGTTGTCTAACGCTTCGAGCACGTTCATGCGGCTTATGAACCAGATTTTCAGACCATTTATCGATACGTTTGTTGTATATTTCGATGATATTCTTGTCTATAGTCAGTATGTGGAGCAGCATTTGGATCATTTGAAACATATTTTTGATGTGTTGTGGGCTCAAAAGTTGTATGCTAATCGTAAGAAGTGTCGTTTTTTAACGGAAGAAGTGACATTCTTGAGGTATGTTGTCTCTACGGATGGTATCAAGATGGATGGGTCGAAGGTGGAGGCAATTACTAGCTGGCCAACATCAACGAATATTCATGACATTAGGCGATTCCATGGTTTGGCTTCCTTTTATCGTCGGTTTATTCAAAATTTTAGTAGTGTTATTGCCCCTATTACTGAATGTCTGAAAGGTGGAGTATTTATGTGGACAAAGGAGGCGGATACGACGTTTCATGTTTTGAAATCCATGGTCACAAAAGCTCATGTTTTAGCACTACCCGATTTTAATGATGTTTTTGAAGTTCATTGCGATGCTTCTAATGTTGGTATTGGGGGAGTTTTGAGTCAGAATCATCGACCGATCGCTTTCTTTAGTGAAAAGTTGAACGAGGCACGGCGTAAATACTCAACGTATGATAAGGAGTTTTATGCTCTTGTTCGCACTTTGGAACATTGGCAACACTATCTCTTGTCGAAGGAATTTGTTTTATATTCTGATCATAAGGCTCTCAAATACATTCAGGGGCAACATAAACTCAATCTTCGGCATGCTAAATGGGTGGAATTTATTCAGATTTTTACGTTCGTCATCAAACATAAGGCTGGGGTTCAGAACCGAGTCGCGGATGCTTTGAGCCGGCGGCACTTGTTGTTGAGTACTATGTGTGTGGAAGTGGTTGGTTTTGACACCTTGCGCGATTTGTATTGTGATGACCCATTTTTTCGTGATATTTGGGAGAAGTGCACGCGTGTTAGTGTTCACCAGTTTGTCTTACACAGAATGGGTATTTGTTTAAAGGGAACAAACTGTACGTTCCACTTTGTTCATTTCAGGATCTCATTATCTGTGAAAGTCATGAAGGGGGGCTCGCGGGGAATTTTGGGAAAGATAAGACGTTGGCATTGATTGGGGAGCAATTTTTTTTGCCTAAGTTGGGGCATGATGTGGCACGTTTTGTAGAACTTTGTCGGGTTTGTCATGTGGCCAAAACTCACAAGTCTAATGCGGGTTTATATACTCCATTGTCGGTTCCTGTTGCCCCTTGGGTAGATGTCAGTTTGGATTTTGTGTTGGGGTTACCTAGGACCCAACGACAGAAGGATTCCATCATAGTTGTAGTTGATCGCTTCTCCAAGATGGCCCATTTTGTCCCTTGCGGCAAAACTTTTGATGCAACTCAGATAGCGGATTTGTATTTCAAGGAGATTGTGAAGCTACATGGTATACCTAATTCTCTCACTTCTGACCGTGATGTTAAGTTTACAAGTCACTTTTGGCGCACGTTGTGGAGGAAATTGGGTTCAAGATTGCAGCACAGCAGCTCTTATCACCCGTAGACAGATGGGCAAACGAAAATTACAAATCGAAACTTGGGAAACTTGTTGCGTAGTTTGGTGGGTGACAGCCCGCGTCAGTAGGATTTGATACTCGCGCAGGCTGAGTTCGCTTACAACCATTCACAGAACCGCACAACCGGTAAGAGTACATTCCAGATTGTTTATGGGCATAATCCGATCAGTCCTTTAGATCTTGTTCCTGTTCCGGTGACTAGTCAATACAGCTCGGATGCAGACGACTGTGCCAAGCAAATAAAGGACCTCCATGAGCAAGTCCAACAACGTATCATCCAACAGAATGGTAGGTACCAGCAGTTTGCCAACAAGCACCATAAAAGAGATTAGTTTCAGGTGGGTGACCTTCCTTGTATGGGTTCACTTACGCAAGGAGAGGTTTCCTTCTGGACGTTTTGGTAAGTTACAGCCACGAGCTGATGGACCATTTCGTGTTCTCGAGCGTATTAATAACAATGCCTACAAGATTGATTTGCCAAGACATTATAATGTCTCCACAACCTTCAATGTGTCGAATTTGTCGGCTTGTCATGGTGCGTCTACCGAGGATGTCGACTCGTGATCGAGTCTTCTCAAAGGAGGGGAGGATGATGTAGATCAACAAGACGATGATTCTGGCGAATTTGGTGAAGTAGCAGTTAATAAGTTTGCAATGTATAGGTGAAGAATAAAGCTTTATTTCTTTTTCTTGAGAAAATAACGTATACATGGTATGGGTTATATATTTACCCTAACAACTATACATGGAATGGATATACACAAAAAGATAGAAAATATATGTTGTGATCACCTCAAATAACTACACAGATATGCATGACCCTTAATCAATTCAGCCGAGATAATTACTGAGATATGGTCGAGATCTTCCGCTTGATCCACGAAGTCTTTCACTCCCCCTCAAGTTGGAGCATGGAGATCACGAATGCCCAACTTGCCAACCAAGAATTTAAAACGAGCTGCACCAAGTGCTTTTGTGAACAAATCAGCAACTTGGTCATGAGTTGAAATTTTACATGGAACAATGTCACACGAGTCGACTATTTCACGAACGAAGTAACAATCCATCTCAACGTGCTTCGTCCGTTCGTGAAAAACTGGGTTATTGGCAATGTGGCATGCCGCCTGGTTGTCACAATGTAACGGAGTTGATTGTGTTTGTGGAGCTTCAATGTCACGAAGCAACCATCGTAACCAAACAATCTCACTAACGGTAGTAGCCATAGCCCGATATTCAGCTTCAGCAGAAGAACGAGCCACCACTGTAGCGTTGTGAGAAGAATTTTATCTTTTGAGTCGCCACCTATATTATTCGTTTGGAAACATAGGAAAACCATTTTGAAAAGAGATTTGAGTTCGGGGCTTAGGTTATGGAATGGGTAGGTCAAGGAGCATCCATTCCACCCAATCCGGAGATCGGTCTTGCTGAAGAAAACAGAGGTTTTCAATCTTTACAATATATATATAATTAAAGAAAACAAGCAAACCCTAATCAATTTCTTGATTACGAATGTCGGATTGTATGCTTCGAGATCGCCTTCATCGATTGAAGGGACTGTAGGCCAATCCTTTTGATGGGATTACACCACTCTAAAAGCCAATAGAGAGAGATTGAGAAGAAGAGAGTAAAAGTATAGGAATTTAGCTAGCGTTTGGGGAGTGTTTGATTTAGAACGTGGTTCTAAGATGTCTTTTCGGTCGAGAAGTGATTTGGGCCGAATTTCGACTCAATATGAGAGTCAAATCTTGATGCGGACGGAGCTTCGCCTCAAACCTTGATTCGGGTTTGGATGTTTGTTGATCAACAAGGTTGATAAACAAACTTTAGGTGATTTTAGGGAGGTTTTGTGAGTGATTTGAAGGAATCTTTCGTGGAGAGAAACCAACAAATTGTGTGTGTTGTGTGGAATTCTGGATCTCTGAAACAGTGGAAGTCACCAAGTATTTATAGGAATTTAAGAGGTAGAGGTGGAGAGGTAAAACACATCTAGGAAGGTTCTAGAACTCAATCATCATTGTATGACCGGATTGATAAGGTTTTATCCAGAAAAGAGGTTGAAACGGAGAAGGAGAGTGATTTCTGCACATCCTGTCGAGGGGATATCTCGCACGAGACACGCTATTCCGCGCGAGATAACTAGTCATTTGACTATTTTGTCCTCTTCAGTTTATTCCGTTAGTCAGTTAAGTCCAAAACTAACGAGGTTAGTTAGAAACTTAACGAAACATGACGAAACTGATATGCTTTCATCAAAACATAAAAGAGAGACGAAGAGTAGTGTAATCATGAATTATTGGTTCAGAATGGGGTGTCTACAACCACCGACTGTTTTTTGCTTCGCCATGATACGGGAGTGATGGATGTGTTTCTACACACCCATTTTATATACTTTCTTACTTACTTTGAGTTTGATTTCCCGGGTTTTGTCGTGTTTTAATCGATGTTTTGGAGTTTTTGTTAAGACAGGTTAAACAAATGAAGGTGTGAAATAAAGATCAATTATGGCAAAATTTGGAACCACAATGGCCCGTGAGTGATTTGGAGAAAGTCGAAGAAACAAAGCCAATGGAACCATGCTGCATGGGCGACCGCCCAAGTGGCCGATGGGCGACCGCCCAAAGCCGGGAGTTTCAAAGCCCCGCAGCTTCCTTCGTACACACGGGCGGCCGCACAGTCAACATGGGCGACCGCCTGTGCATGATGACGGCCGAAGACCCAAGCCGTCAGACATACGGGCGACCGCCTGTTAAGGTGGGCGACCGCCCACGCCCCTGCCGTAAATTCGGCTTTCCTTTTTAAGGAGGATTTTATGCTCCCTTCCAAAAATTTCCACCCTCTTTCCCAGCTTTAAATAGGATAGTAGCAGTAGACATTTTTTTATGCTTTAATTTCCATTGGAACTTTGAAGGCTTGAGAATTGAAGGATTGTTTTTGCTTCAATCATTGGTCCAGGTTTATGATTTTTATTTCAATTTGTGTAATTTTTAGTTTGAACATGAGTAGCTAAATTCTTAGTAGTTCACGGATTGGTTGTAGCCCGTATTTGATCTTTATGCTAAATCTTTTGATGCTGCAGGAATTGTGCTTATCAGTAATCCTCCACGTGGCAGGACCAATCACCTGGCTTCTTGACCTGAAATCAGAACCCACGACTAGCCGGATGTGTCTCCGGCGAAGACGCTCGGGCGTGAGAGTAAGATAACAGTGTATATAGCTCAAAATGTATTGAATAATGAATTCAGATAACAAAATGGCAGTTACCTTTCACCGTTGGTAGTGATGAAGTATTTATAGGCGTTGGTAGTTGTATTTTTGGGGAGGCGACATGTGCTCCGAGATTGTAGCGACGGTTACTGGTCATGGGAACGTGTCTATAACGGCCCCTAATTTGTAGGGATGTGGTTATGAGAATTGTTCAACCAAATACGCCGGCAAGTGTCAGGTCGTCACTTGTTTGTTTTGGTCGAGGTCGCCATTTGAGGAATGGTCGACCTGACCGACCTGCAGAGCATAAATCGTACTCCATATTAGAGCTTGGATATTAAGGTCGGACTAAGTTAGGTCGGGACCTATTAGGTCGGACCATGGACTTAGTCGACCGATACTTGAGATCGGGCTGGGCCTCGCTCCGATTGGGACCAGGCTCATTGAGAATGTGAGAGTCAAGGTCGCCTCGTGATTGGGCTTCACCCGCTTTGGCCCAACTTGACACTTTTGGTATGTTCAAGGGCCCCCAACTTTCGAGTTGACTTCGTCGACTTGGAAGTTAAGAAGATCTTCGACGGGAATTACTTTACTCACAGACGCCGCTAGTTTTTGAAGTAGGTCGACAATGATGACGTGGCACCATCCCGGACGCTGGCGATGAACGGCCGATCGGAACGAGCGCCGTTTTCCCCGTCATCATTGCTATTCTCGACGCTTGGGAGTCCTTCTCGAAAACCGCTTCGGATTTTAATTTTGGAAAATCAATTTTGAATTTCTTTTTCCTTTCCAAATTTAGGAAAATATAAATGCTCGTAATTCCCTCGATTCGAATTCCTATCGTCTTCAAACTCGAGAATCTCCGGCGAAAATAGCGAAGAAACAAGCTTGAGTTAAATTGGGCCACCATCTTCTGCAAATGCCTTCCTATTCCGACATTTACGAAGGTATTTCTTCTATTCTTCCTTTAGGGCTTTAATTTCGTTCTATCTTTACTTCCGCCACGGCTAGGACCTTTAGTAGCGAACTGGGGCATGGTATGGCTATCGCACCGTTAACCGTAGGGTGTATAAGAACATGAACGGTGAGTGGAGAGAGATGTCTTTGAATGAATGTACTGCCTCGACTCAGGTGGGAATTGAATTTTAGTGAGATAGGTTTACCCATTGTAGGGATGTTGAAAACCTAGTAGTCGATGATTCAAATGTCGTCCCTTTCCATCTATTCCATGAACCGCTCGACCATATCACCTTGTTTTATGTTAGGGATGTCCACAAACCCTCTTTCCTTAGGAATAGAATAGGCTTTCCGTGGAGCCCAGGTCGCCCAAGTAGGTCGACCGAAATTGTTCATAGGCCCGACTCCCCGTTTCTCCTTCTTCTTGTACGTATATGGCGACTCAGAAGGAAACGCCGCTCAACTTCTTCCAAATTTCTGGATAGTGGATGCTTTTGGGTCATCTCGTGGTGCCCGGGAAGAATGAGAGAGGCTACATCCTCAAGGGCCATCATGGGGAAAGAAAAACTTACCCTCTGTGTACGGATTGATCTCGGGATTTGTGAGGTAAGTAAGGAAGATTATAGGGTGACCATTTACACTCGTAAGGAGTTTATGAAATTGTTTAGGTCGTCATTCACCAAGGACGCCACTAGGGTAGCCTTCTTCTATGGTCAATTTGTAGCCTACCTCAGTGCTGCCTCGATCCCTTTATAAACGAATTTTAGAATGTGCTAATGCCCTACCCCTTCAAATGAGCCAATACTTGTAGGTTCTCGCATGCTTTGCTATGGTCTCGTAGATTCTTAGGATACGAACCCCGTATGAGAGTATTTAAGGAATTCTTTAGTATCAAGTATAGTGGGGAGGATCTCGAGCACGCACCCCTTCTAAACCCAAATCTCCCAAACTCTTCACAAACCTCCCTAGTAAGCACAAAGTGGCCGGAACTCGCATGTAGTGGTCAGAGAGTAGGCTGGGATGGGAGTTCCCTTTACCCAATGATGAGACAGAGACCATAGATGAGAGGGACTATCGGGAGCCATCCCGGCACCTTAACTTGTACAAGACTTTGTGTCGACTAGCCGCCAAGAGGCCCATCACCGGGAGAGTCTCGCTCACCACCAAGTATAATTTCATCCAAGCTGGGATGATGTCCTGGAGACGGAGTAGTGGAGCCCCTTATTCCAAAGTGTTGAGAGGCCAAATATATCCCGACCGGATTACTCATTCTCTCGGGGAGATTTGGAGATACGTGTCAACGTTGTAAGAAGACGTAAAACTACCAAGCAGGACAATCTGGGAGCACGCTGGTGGTAAGATATCCCTGTTCAGTTTTTCCTTACTTGCCCTTCATTAAGTAACTTGTATGTATGAACAATGTGCCTTGGATGAGTTAGTCATAGGCTGGACCTGCAGTTCGTACATAGCTTGCTCGTACGTAGAGGTCTGCCTGTAGAATAATTAGCTCGTCCATGATTAGCTCGTAGCTTATTAACTCGCGTATAATATGGTCAAATCGCTTATAACGAGCTCATACATAGAACTTTTGCTCGTATATAGAACTTTTACTCGTATGTCGATCTAACACTTCTTTATTTTGATTTTGTCATAGCTTCTAACACCCGACCAAGAAGCTAATACGGGTCGCATCGTCGCGTCTCGATAAGAAGAAAGCTAAAAAAGCTCATGGAGCCGCTAATGCTCGAGCTCATGTGACGAGGGAGGCCGCAAGAAGGGACCGCCTTGCCGTCAAAGGATAACATCGGGATGGTGCCAATGGAGGGGATCAAGAAGATGACCCTTCGCAGAGCTGGCACCCCAGCCGCGGACGCCATCGACGGGGCGACGAGTCCACTGTGCCTGGCTTAGGAGCAAGTCTAAGCTCCAACCCAATCCAGGAGGTTGATGCCGCGACCCTCAGTGGGCCGAGATGGCCGTGGTAAGTCCTTCAAACGTTGTGCTTGTCGAGGATGACATCACGGAGGTAGACGCCGATGACGAACCTCCGAATACGAGGAAGAGGCTACGCTCCGGGAAAGTGGAAACCGCTGTCTTCTGCCGTATGCCTCCACCAGCCTTCTCCTCCTCCCACCAAAGAGTCTCGAGGACCGTATGAGGAGGTTGGAGTGATGTTCCTCCACTCGTAGGGTCAACAGCTTAAGTCGCCGTTACCCCGATACGAGCCTCGGGCCGTGTGGTCATGGGAAGAGCCACTGATGTGGGATCTGCTGGCTCACTTTGGCCGATAAAGGAATAACACCTCCGAAGAGTTTTCTCATGCCATCAAGCTAGGGGCTTGTTTAAACACATTTATCAAACTCATTAGTAACAAAGCCAAACGATGAGACAATTTTATCAAATTTCATGCCATTGCTAGGGGCTCGCTTAAGTCCATACAAGGACTTAACAAGTTTACAAACCTTTTTCTCATCGCTGTGGGCCTCAAAACCTTCAAAGTTGATCCATATAAATTTCTTCCTCTAGATCCCATGCAAGAAGGCGGCCTTAACATCCATCCGATGGATAGGAAGATCATAAACAGAGGCCAATGCGATAAGCATTCTGGATTGTAGTCATTCTAGCAACCGGCGAATAGGTATCGAAATAGTCTATTCCCTCCATTTGCTTGAATCCCTTAGCCACTAACCTAGCCTTAAACTTGTCAACGGTTCCATCCGGTTTCAATTTCCTTTCAAGACTCCACTTACATCCTATCGTGCTACAACTGTGAGGGAGATCGACCAATTCCCATGTCCCGCTAGAGACAATAGAATCCATTTCACTTCTTAACAAGATCCTTCCACCGCTGCATCGTAAGTGAGCCATAAAGCAGCTAAGGTTAGAGGATCACCCTCGACATTGTAAGTGATAAAATCATTTCCAAAGTCCTTGGTGGTCCTTGCCCTTTACTCCTTCTTGGTTCAATCTCATCGTCGAATTAATGAGTTGCACCGAATCAACCCTCACATTTGTCGCCTCCTCTACTGGGCAAAGAATGGAGTTAGCGGTTGGGTTAGGATTCCTTAGGAAGTCCGTCCTTCATAGGAAACACATCCTCAAAAAATGTTGCATCACGTAACTCAACTATAGAGTTCACATCTATGCCGTAAATTTCAGATTTTATAATAAGAAATCTCAATGCATAACTTGTTTCAGAATCAACCTATAAAGATAGCATCACGCTTTAGGTCCAAGCTTTTTCCTTTTATGTGCGTACAAGTACCTTTGCAAGGCACCCCCACACTTTTAAGTGTTTCAAGCTAGCCTGTCGACCTCTCCAAAGTTCAAACGGACTCTTCCTTTCTTATGTTTAGGAGGGACTCTATTCGTAATATGGCAAGCCGTATTCAAAGCCTCTCCCCACATATATTCGGGGCACCCGTAACTTAAGAGTAAACTGTTAATCATATCAAGCAAGGGTTCTATTCTTACGTTCGCAACACCATTTGATCGAGGGGTGTAGGAGGAGTCTCTTCATGTACTATTCCGTTTTCTTGACAATAATACTATGAAGGGGTTAGACTCATATTCACCTCCTCTATCGACCTTAACCGTTTAAGTTTCGCCGGCTTGTGTTTCGCTTCATTCTTAAATATAATGAATTTATCTAATGCTTCATCCTTAGAATTAAGCAAATAGACATAACGTATTTACTAGCATCATCAATAAAGGTGAGAAAGTATTTCTTTTGTCTTTGGTCAACACGCCATTAAATTCACAAATATCGCATGAACTAAATCTAGATTTAATTTCTCACAACCGACTTAAACTGACCTTTGTAGATTTAGCTTCAACACATACATGACACTTAGAATTCTTATCAATAGCATGTTTAGGAATAATATCTAAATTCATCATTCTTTTCACGTAATCATAGTTAATATGTCCTAAACGACCATGCCAAACATTTGAAGATTCAATGGAATAAGAAACAGATAATCAATAGAACTAAAATTATTGTGCGAACAAACATCAGTTTCAACTCTAATTTTAAATAAATCCATCCGAGGAATAACCTTTCCCCACAAAACTACTGCATCCAAAATTATGACCTTATTACACTTAAATGAAATCTCAAATCCTTCCCTAACTAGACTAGAACCACTAATAATGTTGCGACGAATATCAGAACGTGATACACTCGATGCAAGGTAAGAATGCGCCCATTAGAAACCTCAGTCCACGCGTCCTGGCCCCAAGCACCTTTGCAAAGACTAGGGGAGTTCCCCATCGTCATCGATCTACCACGCTCAGCCGGTAAGACACAAATAGCAATTTATCGCACAAACGTGGCACATTTGCCCCCGTAGCCACAATCTAGCTACTCGCTGGGGTTCATAGGACAAGAAAGATTTCGTGATAAGAAGTTACATACTTTGTAACATCAAGCAGTCGAGCGTCAACTCCAAAGGCCGCGAGTCAGATCATCATAATCCTTCTGACCCAACACCATGCCGACAGCAGGATGGTCATCGCAGAGGCTCGTGGTCCTTTCTCCTTTCGACGGGCAAATCCTAGAAAAGTGTCCACCTTCTCCACAATTCCAAATAGCCTGTTTTGCTTTCGCTTCCTAAAGTTATTTTTCTTAACTTTAAGTTTATCATGGTTTTCTTTATCCTTAGAGCGAGTTTTCACACCTTTTCCTTTAAACTTGCTTTTACCTTATCATATTAGCAAAGCAGCCTCCACAGTGTACGCTTAGGTTGGTTACCATTATGCACCTCCCGAATCGCAATTGCATTCATCAATTCATCGAGTGTCAAGTTTCCAAGACGATGCTTCGAGGTCATACCGAATTCCCCCAAGATCGAGGAAACTTCTCAATGATAGCCATGCGACAACGAACTTATCGTGAAGTCCCATGCCAAAGCATCTCAGTGACCGCAAATGATTTGGAGTTCGTGCACTTGGTCGGTAACCGACTTTCCTCACTTACGTGATAATTCAGAACTTTCCCACTGGGTACTTTTCCACACCTGAGTCATTCGTGCTGCATTTGGAAAGTGAGTCCCACAAAGGACGCAAAGAGGAGAGGAGCAGAGCAATAAACATCAAAAAGTGCATTCGACAAAGCCGATAGAATGCATCCTCGAACAACATCATCCTCGCTCCTTCCACGCTTTAACAAAGCCACATTAACTCGGATCATCACCATTCGTAGCGGGACATTTGGATGTCAAGATACCGTACATGCCCTTAATTTGACAAATGCATCTTCATGCGTTCGTACCAACGCTCAGTTCTTGCCACCAAACTTCTCCTAAGATCGGAGGTGTCAATCAGGGACTTAAAGGGAGAGCTAGAGGAACCACTCGTACATGATCAAATAAAACTTATTTTCTCTTAGATCTGGAAATCAAATTATAGCACCACAGATTAAACAACAATTAACTTAATCAACAAGTAGAGGGATTTATTGATCAAGTCAAGAACGTACTCAATTAAGCTTCAATAGCAGCAAAACCGAAAGCAATGGAATAGGATCAGGAAAACAGAACGTAAAACAAGTAAACAATTTGATTAGGAAAATCTTATCGTGATTCGATCGAAGTCGCCTTACAAGACTGCCTTAAGGAGAAAAATATTGCCCCCAATCGGTGCAACTTCCAGTGCATGTGCAAATTTCTCCGAGGATAAAACGACACGGATTACGTACTACAAAGCAAAGTTACACGTAGGGTGTACCATTCACCGGCGGTACCTATGTCTCAGCCGCCTTGAATTCTCACGTAACTAATCTCCATGCTTTAACGGGAAAGTAATCATAATCAATGAATTAAAGCAAGAGAATTTTTGTTTTCTTCCAATATTCACTCTATCAAAAATCGGGCCGGGAGGAAGTTATAATTTATACCTCATGTGATAAAAAAATTAGGTTTAGGACTTAATTACTCCTAAAAACCCACTGTAAAAATTACCCAGTGAAGGAAAACCCCTGGCCACTAGCGCGGCCGCCCTTGAGCGTGGCGCGACCACGCATTAAGTCACAAAAGCAACTTTAGTGGCAGTTTTCAGTGCCACCCAAACGCGGCCGCCCTAGCTACATGGCGCTGCCAGCTTTCCTATAGATGTGAATCTCGTACGTGATTTCACCAACTTGGGCCCAATGGCCAAATACCATCAATTCAAGGTAATACTGACTCAATGAACTTCATACCACATGTATACTCAAAATTCCAACAATAAGTCCACGATATTCTTTTCCATACTACTATGTAAATATCCCTTTAATTAAGTGTAGATTGATTTAGAATGATATATTAGATTAATAGTAGATAGTTATCCTCTCCATGTAAAGAATAGTCATGTACACTTATTTAAATGAGATTATCACAAGTGCAACCACAAGGTGTGGGATTCTCTTATATTCACTGCCTTTCTTTCTTTTCTAATCCGTCCCCCGCTTCTCTCTCTCTCGTCCCTATTCTATCTTTCTCTCTCTCTCTCTCTTGTTTTATATTTTCTCTCGCAGTGATAAAATCGTACATGGTATCAAGAGCTTCCATATAGCCAGCGGGTGATGATGCAATGAAAACCGTGGTTACTACCGATCCAGAGCAAAACAATTCTCACAAGAAATACGGTCTTCTCCACTTTCTTCAATGTAAGCAATCGATACATGGGTCATCAGAGGTTATCCAACTGAGAACTACCAAAACCGGAGTTCTCTTGCTTATCTATGCTAGAAATTCACTACCTCTACAAACGTAATCTCCGATAAAAATCCCTGTTCCACCCCGATATCATCCGCCTGGGCACCACCAATGAAAAATCCAACCTACAAAAATTCATACACACTTCAAGCTTTGCCTTGGGTCGATAAAAGCCACCTGTTACCTCGAAAGTTCAACCCCACGTCTACATCCGTGCAATGTATAAATGCTGCTCCGCAGGCATGGGATCTCCTTGCCAAAAGAATTCGGGGTAGCCTTCGTCTTCATTCATGCTAGATCCAAAAACTCCAAGATGAGCTCACACGACCTCACCCTCTCTCCCGGGCATTTACCATTACAGACTACGTCCAGCATCTTCTGTGCTAAAACCATCTCTCACTCCCTAATCCCTCGTCGAGCCGCGTGAAGCGGTTTCCTAACCACACCCTTCAGATCCGAATTCTTTGTGGCCTAGGACACACCTATAAAGAATTTATCACCACGCAAAACTCCCAAAAGGTGATACCTCTATCGATGACTCTCAAAGATCTTCTTTCTCCAAGAAGAAGCTCTTCAAAAATTCGCCTCCCAAACTTCAATCCAATCCTTCGGCGCCGTTGCCAGCCCACAAAACAACCCGACCCACCGAAACCCTTACCTTTCACCTACAACCGCATCAAATTCATGCATACCAAGGGGGGTCTGCCATTTTGTTCCTAACAAATCCAAGGCGAGGGTTTTTTTCTTTCGTTCCTTAGTCCTCATCGTGGGAATGGGAAGCGTCGTAGATAACCGTGTGTGGTAGAAACCGAATAGAAATCAGTGGCAGAGGTCTTCTTCCCCTTCCCCAAAACTTTCAACCCATTAGGCAGCCTTCACTTCATGCTCCCGCTCCATACACACCAATTCAAATCCCTTCACGAGCCCCGTTCCGACTATTATGAAAATGCCAACTTTTGTAAGAAAATGGTCCTAGCGTAGGCCGACACATGCTATCAACGTGGAAACCCTTTGCTTACTCAAATTTCAATTAATAACATACCCTCATAATATGAATGTCCAACAGCCAAGGATCATCCCCCATGGCTCCGGGTCTCATTTGTTTCTTGATTCCGGTGCGACATAATCACATGACATCCACCCTTCGATGTCCCGCAAAGCAGCTTATCTCCGTACAGATCAGTAAAGACTCAATTTTTGTGAAGCTAATGGTTCACAATTCCTATAGCTACATGCATTGGGTCTACACAGCTAGCTATATCTACTCCTAATCATAATTTTTCTATGAATACGTTGCTCTTGCAGATGTGCACTAAAATCGCCCGGTCATTACTTTCTATTCGCAAATTTTGCCTAGATAATGATTGCTATCTTCAACTAACTCGCATTCTGGGTTTTGTGGTGAAGGAAAATCTGTACTCAAGCTGACTTATACTTTCTCGGGAGTAATTTCGAGACCTCTACACTCTCTCCTTTCGTCCCTAGTTCTTTAGCATAAACTCCTTGGCGTTAATTGGGGAACGAGCGTCACTCTTCTGCTTTCTGGCATGCCCGTTTAGTGGCACCCATCTTCTCAAGTCCTAGGTGATAGCTTTTAGTTCTATAGATCTCTTGGACTTCCAATAAGTGGTTCCGTTAAAATAAAGAAGATATGTCATATTTTCCCTTTAGTGTAAATCATGTAATCTTCCTTTTCAACTTCGTACCTTTTAATTCTACACAACCTTGCGTTGTTACATTGGGATGTTTCGGGGGGGACCCTCCCCGTTCTCTTCTGCTTTCCAGCTTATAGGATTTTATTTATCTATAGTTGATGACACTTTCTCTCGTTATGTTTGCTTGTTTCCTCTCTATCATAAGTCCGATGTGCTTACAAGCTTTTTCTGAATTTAAGATTTTAATAGACATAATCAATTGCCTCGTAGAATCTCTTCTATACACACCATTAAAAGCAATACGCATGCATGGAGGGGGTAGCTTATTAACCACAATTTGCAGCATTTTTAGTTCAACATGGATTTGGGCCACTGTGACTCTCTGGCCCGTACACGCCTAACAAAATGGGGTCGCTGGGAACGTGAAACATAGGCATATCACGAAACAGGGTCTTTTTCGTGCTCGGCCCTCATGTTCCCAGAAATTTTGGCTCGAGGCTTTCACCATCTGTCACATTTCTTATAAATCAAAGGTTGCCTATGAAACAATCTTCAATAGGTCTCCCATATGAAAACCACTATGGCGTCGTTCTCCTGATTATCGATTTCTAAAGACTTTTGGGCGCACTCCGCTTCCCTAACCCGGTTCCTTACAATCTGCATAAGTTAATGTTGAAATCAACTCCGTGTGTGTTTTTGGGGGGGTATGGATTCCATGCTAAAAGTGGTTATAGATGCTTTTGATCCAAAGTCTCGGTCGAGTTTACATTTCTGCGCCATGTATTGTTTGACGAGTCTCATTTTTATTATGATGCGCATGCCAATTTTAGTACACAGAAACTCCAAATTCAAGTCGCTTGATCCATTCAACAAATACTAATGCTCCGGGAATATCTACATCAAATGCAATCGGTTGCCCAGCGCTCCCTATTGCAGCCTTGGGCCCAAAGGCTCTATTTCCGCAGCATCACTCTGCTGCCACCATCAACCTCATAACCAAATTTCATGTTGACAGGTCCCCAAACTCCGTCCTTCTCCGGGCTCCCTCACTCAGCGCCCGGCAGCCCTTCTCTACTTCAGGGCCCGTCTTCAAGAACAATGTACCCCAATCCCCGCATCTCGGAGCAACCCACATCTCGAGCAAGCTGGGACGGATTCACCTGCACCAAAGACACCCTCTTACATCTCGATCCGGGCAAGGACCTACCTAGGATGCTGTCACTCAATTTCAACCTGGGACACATCTTATGATTACACGAGGCAAGGCTGGCATTTTCAAACCTAAGAACATCGCAAATTTAGCCTCTATTTCCTCTCTCACAAGATTCTAGAAGTTCTAAACACCATACGGCCTTTAAATGGCTTGGATCCTGTGATTTTCGAGCCGCATACTTTTTAAGCAAGTAGCCCCATTACCTCAAATGCTGGCAAACAAGCAACAACTAGTAAATCAACAAATTTTTCTAAAGAATGGTACATGGTCCTCGTCTGCCTCACTAATCATAATGTTACGGAGTAAACGGATATATAAAATCAAGCGTCTGTTTACGGGTCACTCGAAAGGCATAAGGCCGGGGATCGGGCTAAGCGCAGGGTACACTCAGCCAGAAGGTGTAGATTATGGACATGCTAATGAACCGGTTATTAAAAACCAGCTACTATTCTGAATATCCTCTCTTAGCTTCTCATTCTCGAGATTGGGCCCACCTAACAATTAGATGTTCTAAATGCATTTCTAAATGGGATACTCTCCGAGGAGGTTTATATGTCTCCAAACCACTGCCTTTACTCGATCCACAGCATCTCAGACAGGTTTCACGCTTAATGTCATGGTGGCTTCTACGGCCTCAAGCAATCCCCTCGAGCTTGGTTTCACCTGTTCCCACGATTATCTTCTCACCTTGGGCTTTTTCAATAGCCAATGTTGATTCTTCCCTCTTCACCGGGCTTTGATTCTACGGGTCTATCGTGGTCATTGGCCTTCAGTATATGTCGGCGATATCATCGGGCATTGCTCACACCCTACGGCCGGGCTAACCAAGTCACGATTCCATTTGTGACATTTACTTTGAGAGTAGGCGCCGGCTCGCTCGGGCTTTTCTTGGCATTTATGGCAAACAGAGATTTAACCCATTTATATCGAATTAATCCTCGATATGCCATTGACTTTACTACATAAGTTCAATATGCACTTGAGTAAACCTAAGCACTGACTCCCTTCCTTTGCTCCTCGGGTTCCCACCTCTCGGCCAATGGATGGGGATCCTCTTCCTCGATGCTACATCCTACCGTAGTATGGTCGGGGGTCTTCAATATGTAACTCTTGCTGTCCGGATCTCTCCTTCGCAATCAACTAAGTATGTCAACATGCTTCGCACCCAGGACTACACACTTACAGTCAGCCAAACGTATTTTCGCATTTTGGCAAAGGGTACAATTACACTCGGTCTCTCTTTCCAAATGGGCTTCAGACACCTCCATCGTCGCATTTTGCGACGCCGACTGGGCCTGGGCCTCCAGACGCACCCCACGATCAACCCACCGGGAGTTTGTGTTTTTATTGGCTCTAACTTAGCTGTATGAACTACTAAGAAACAACATACAAAGTGTCACGATCCAGTAGAAAAATGTTTGGGAGTACGAAGCCAGCTTCAAACAAGATCCTAAATTCGGTGGTTCTCCTACTCTTTTCAAGAGCTCGATATCCCACTTACACCTCCTCTACTTTCCTCGCGACAACATCTCTCAAGGGCCTCATATGTCCAAGAACCCTATTTTCCAGTGCCCGTACTGGTCACATGCCAGAGATTGATCTCCACTTTGTTCTAGAACAGACCAACGGGGTTTCTGGCGCCTTCATCATACATCTCCTCGTCCCGATCAAGCTGCAGATATCTTCACCAAGAGTCTGGCCACACCGAGATTTCACTCTTCTTTCGGCAAGCTACATCTCCGCTCCGTCTCCGCCAAGCTTAAGTGGGGCAAAGTAAAGCTAAATGATCCGCAATGATCAATCACCTAATTATCTCTGTCAATTCTCGCATGTAAATATTGTTATAAGTCCATGTATATTCTTTCCCCATACTACTATGTAAATATCCCTTTAATTAAGGTAGATTGATTAGAATATTATATTAGATTAATAGTAGATAGTTATCCTCTCCATGTAAAGAATAGTCTGTACACTCCTATTTAAATGAGATTATCACAAGGCAATCCACAAGGTGTGGGATTCTCATATATTCACGTCTTCTTTCTTTTCTATCCGTCTGCTCTCTCTCGTCCTCAATTTCTATTCTTCTTGTTTTATGTTTTCTCTGCAGGTGATAAAAATCGTGCATATTTTGAAATAAATAATGAATTAATAACAATTTTTACATATACATAAATATAAGTAGATTTTTATAAAAGTATGATTAGAATTTGATTACGACAATTTTTTCGCAAAGAAGACGGAAGTATCGAATTTATTGTTTTTTAAAAACTAAAAAGAGATGTGTTTGAAAAAAAAAATGGGCACATATTTTGGCTGAACTCAATCTTATTGATTGGAGATTATAAACAATTGTGTTAATGAATTAATTTTCTTCAAGTCTAGTTTTTGAATTAGGCTTTCCTTTAATATCTCTCATTCTCCTTCG
>JAFEMH010006384.1:0-125951 GCA_022495995.1 Adenophora triphylla var. japonica | reverse complement strand
AACAATGTGAAAAAAATTGAGCAGATGGTGGGACCGAGCATCGCTCCGACCGAGCATGCTAGGTGCAACGAACGGTGTCGATATTTATGTAACACCCCTAATTTTCCATACATAAATGAGCATTCAATGGCATTAAATATAACTTCAAAATATTAGGGTTTCCACCCACAAAATCCTATTACATCATAAATGTCATTAAATACCATAAATAACTTAATAAATGCGGAAGCGAAAATAATTACTTAATGTCTCGGCTAGTAAAACCACACTAGCCATTAATGTACTTACAACCAAATGAAATAACTAATTGTTCAATAAACCCTACTTAATTCTCCAAGCGTCGCCCTTCTCGCGACCAATCCAATTCCCTTCTACTTAGACACGGAAAGAAAAATTTAAGGGAGAAAGGGTGAGCGAATGAATGCTCGGTAAGTTCATACGATGTCTCTTCGGGTACTAAGAAGAGACGGCCGAATGAACACTTCAATAATATCATACAAGGATAGGTTAATTCAGTTTTATAATAGACTGCGGTACAATACAGTCAAGACACCATTTAAAATAATCTTCAAGGAAATATGGCACTACGATTCAAAGGGATTCATACAATTTCCGTCAATTCCAACGTACATTATAACCTCGATGCCAAAGGTACAATAATACACCTAGCTTCATCAAGCCATTAGTGTGGGTCGAAACATATACGGTCTTGTCACACATATATGCTCGGGGTCTAGAATTGCCCTTGTAATCGGACAATTCTGAGAGAAGGCATGTGATCACTCATGCAATCCCTAATAAGAACAAGTCCTTAGACAAGTTCGACAATGCCTTTTCTAGCTGGGCATGTCCATTCTAAGCAAGTAAGTGGTTCCACCATGCTAGAACGAGAAAGCATACGGAGGTACGGTATGCATATGACAAGTTTCAAACTTCGGATATTTTGTGAACAACAACATTATCACAAAATATAGATATTTCCAAGTGACGTTTAAATATACGCAGATTATTCACAAATAACTATCATGCCATTTGATAGTTCAATTATATCAAAAAGGTATAGAATTTTCAATGGAAAAGAATTCAAATACAGTAAAGGAACGTAATCCCTTACCTTGGTCTAACTTCTTGGACCGCTCTTCCCGTGCGTATCTACAAACACGTAAGAGTAACTTAGTATCTCGCATTTGTCGTTAACTATCTCTACTTAGTTAAACCTTATGCGTTAACTTCTTTCTTTTCTTTATTTAGTAACTTTCTAAGTTTGGAAAGTTTCTATTTTTGGAAACTTTCCTTATTTGGGAATTTCCTTATTCTTGGCTTTGTAATTCCCTAGTTATGGTTTGATTTTTATTTAGGATTATTCTCTTTTCCATCTTTTTCATAATTCTTGACTTTAAGGTAACTTTCCTCTTTTAGGATTTTCACTTAAGTCCTTCTACTTTTGATTAATTACTTAAAGGTCCTCCATCTTTTAAGTATTTGCTAAACAGTCCTTCAACTTTTAAATATTTGCAATTTAGTCCCTCAACTTTTAGGTATTTGCAAATTAGTCCCTCAACTTTTAAATATTTGCAAACTAGTCCCTCAACTTTTAAATATTTGCAAACTAGTCCCTCAACTTTTAAATATTTGCAAACTAGTCCCTCAACTTTTAAATATTTGCAAACTAGTCCCTCAACTTTTAAATATTTGCGGTTTAGTCCTTCTGAGTTTTGAACTTTTCAATTTAGTCCTCCAGTTAATTCTCCATCAAATTCTATTTGAATAGTTAGAATTTTAACGGTTTCGGCTTAAAACTATTCAACCTAGTCCTTTTCGGTTAAAAACTTAAGCGTAGTCTTTTAATACTTAACCAAAAGCTTAATTAATTAAACCAAAACACACCCTAATTTGGCCTAGGGTTTCCAGAGCATAACGGGTTCCCATCTCATGGTTTTGATTTTCTTTTCACTTTTTACTTTTTTTAACATTAACCTAATAATTGAATTAATTACTCTTTTTAAATCAATCATCCATTAACACCTTAATTGATTAAATCTATATTCTTTCTATTCTAATCTCAAGAACGGTTTAGGGTTATGGAACATATTATTGTAACATACTCAATCTCCATCATTTTAATCCTCAAACAATTCATTTAACCTCAAGATTTAATCATTTAAAAGCTTGCAAAAATCATCCAAGAACAATAAAAATTTAAAATTTATAATTCTTCTAAAAATCATAACTAATTCCCTAATGCTCCGAATTGAATGAAACGAAAGAGGGAAGTTAGGGTTTGACATTACCTTAATTTTGGTGAAGAAAGATTGCCCAAAGAATCAACCACGGCTGCTCCTCCTCCCCTTGCAGTTTCCGGCCGCCGCCCCTTAGCTAGGGTTTTTAAATTTTTTTTTTCTTTTGCTTTGGTAATTGCTGAAAATAATGAAGAATTTTTAGAAAGGTTTGGTATTTAAATGTAGGGATTAACTCTCCTTGGGGGCTTTCTGCACAAGCCCAAAACCTAGCCTCCACTTAATTTAACCCATTCAATTTAAATCAGCCCATTTACTTAAGAGTTAATTAATAATTATATCATTACATTAATTAATTAATTTTATTTTTTTTTTCCTCTAATAAAATAATTAATTAAAAGTCTAAAATTTTCGGGTTCTTACATTCTTACTCCTCTTAAAAATAAAAGTTTGTCCCCAAACTTAACGTGCACCTTAATTTCTCGAAGAGATCGGGATACGTTTCCCGCATTTCGCGAGCTCCCATGTTGCTTCTCTTTCGGTATGGTTGCTCCCACTGTACTTTTACATAAGTGAACCAACCGCTTTCCTCACATTCTCGTCTTTTCGTCGACGATCCCGATCGGCCTTTCATCATAAGTCGACAAGACGGCACGTACTCTTACTGCTTCGTACTCGATCACGTGATTTCGATCATGAATATACTTCCTTAGCATGAGACATGGAACACATCATGCACTCCTAAAACCTATGGTAAATCCAATCTATAGGCCACTTCCCCAACCTTGTCAAGAATTTAATGGTCCCACATATCGCGGCTTAACTTTCCTTCGATTCCGAACCTCATGATTTCCTTTGTTGGCGAGATCTTTAAGAACACTCGATCACCCAACCGAAACTCCAATTCTCTCCTTCTATTGTCTCGCATAGGATTTCGTCTACTTTGTGCGCTTGTAGCCACTTGCGGATCTCGCTGCACTTTATCTCGCAGCGACTTGTACTTCACTTCTCGTCCACTTAACTTTCTCTCACCAACCTCGTCCCAACAAGCCGGCGACCTACATTTTCTTCCATATAGTGCTTCGTATTTGAGCCATTCCAATGCTTGCGTGAAAACCGCTGTTGTACGCAAACTCCACTAACGGTAAGTGTTCAATCCCACGAGCTCGGCCAATCTAACGATGTAGCCCTCAACATACGCCCTCCGATGCCCGGATGGTCCTTTCCGATCGCTGACCATCTGTTTGTGGGTGATACGCCGTACTCATCGTCGCCCGTCCCAAGTGCCCTTGTAGATCGTTCCAAAACTTACGTAAACCGTGCATCTCTATCTCGACACTATTGAGACAGTGTATTCCATGTAGCCTTACTATCTCATCAATATACAATTTGGCGCCTTTTCTAACGAATCCGTCTTCTTGATTGCTAGAAAATGTGCCGACTTCGTCAATCTATCTACAATGACCCATATAGCATCTTGCTTCCTCAGGTGTTTTCAGTAACTCCACTCACGAAGTCCATAGCAATGTTCTCCCACTTCCACTCCGGAATCGTAATGATTGCAGTAAGCCCGTTCTGGGCTTCTCGATGTTCACTTTTCACTTGCCGACAGTCAAACATCGTGCCACGTACTCGCCACATCATTCTTCATGTTATTCCACCGTAATCCATCCTCTCAAATCTCTATACATTTTAGTACTTCCCGGATGTACGGAGAATTTTGATCAGCCGAGCTTCCTCGCATTTCTCTCTTAATCTCATCATTGCTCGGCACCCATATTCTTTCCCCGGTATCTCAAGATTCCATCTTCCCCTACGCGAAGATCTTTCCTTGCCCTTTTCCGACTAGGGCCTCTCTTTCCTCATCTAACTCTCAGGCTTCCTTTATCCTTCCCAAAAGCGTCGGTCACAGTAGGGTTAATTTAGCCGATACCCACTAACTTTCACTCTTAGACTCATATCCTTCATGTCTTCCCATGCCCTTACCCCCTTAGAGATCAACGTTGCTAACATTCTCGTGGTTCTTTCTACTTAACGCATCGGCCACTTTATTAGCCTTCCTGTGATGATACAAAATCTCACCGTCATAATCTTTTAGTAACTCTAGCCACCTCCTTTGTCTCATATTAAGCTCTTTCTCTGGGTAAAGATGTACTTAAAGCTTTTATTTGCTTCAGTAAAAATCTCGGCACTTCACGCCATATAAGTAGTGTCTCCAAATCTTTAATGCAAATACTACCGCAGCCTAACCTGCATCACGGGTATGGTAGTTCCGTTCATGTACCTTCAATTGTTTAGACGCATATGCTATAACCTTCTCATTTTGCATCGTGACACAACCTAATCCCTTCAAATGAAGCATCACCGTAGATGACAAACCCTTCAGCTTCCTTCGGTAACGTCAATATCTGCAAGCTCAATAGCCTATTCTTCAATTCTTGAAAACTTTTCTCACACTCCTCCGACCAAACGAACTTTACTCCCTTGAGTCAACCTCGTCACATGGTCCGTATAACTTAGAAAATCCTTCTACAAATCTTCTATAAGAGCGCCTAAACCTGCAAAACTTCTTATCTCTGGCCACCGTAGTCGGTCTTTCCCAATCCATTATTGCCTCTATTTTGGTTGGATCTACAAAATTCCTGCATTAGACACTACATGTCCCAAGAATGTCACCTTCTCTAACCAAAATTCACACTTCTTAAACTTGGCGTATAATTTCGTCTTCTCAAAATTTCCGTACTAATTTCAAATGTTCTCGCATGTTCTTCTTTGGTTCTAGAGTACACCAAAATATCATCAATGAACACTATCACACATCTATCTAGGTACTCTTGAAATATTCTATTCATCAATTCCATGAATGACGGTGCATTAGTCAACCCAAACGACATAACCACAAACTCGTAATGCCCATATCGTGTTCGAATGCCGTCTTTGCCACATCTCATCCTTCACTCCTCAACCGATGGTAAATCGTACTCTAAGATCTATCTTTGAAAAGTAACAAGCCCCCTTCAAGCTTGGTCAAACAGATCATCAATCCTTGGTAAGGAATACCGGCTCCTTACCGTCACTTTATTCAATTCCCTATAATCGATACACAACCTCATGACTCCATCCTTCTTCTTTACAAATAGCACCGGCGCACCCTACGGCGTATACACGCTGGCCTAATCAACTCCTTATCCAACAACTCAGTAATTGTTCCTTCAGCTCCTTTAATTCCGTCTGAGCCATCTCTATAGGCGCCCTTGAAATGGGTGTCATTTCCTAAGCACTAGGTCTATTGTGAACTCAACATCTCTCACCGGTGGTATCCCCGCAAATCTTCCGGGAATACATCGCGAAATTCTTTAACCACCTCTAAGGAATCTATAGTTACTTCTTTTCCTTCGGTCTCACCAATATGTGCTAGAAATCCCATACATCCTTTCCTTAACAATTTTCGCGCCTTCATTGCAGTTATCAACCTACTTGGCTCCTTGGTTTCGAACCTACGAATTTACACTCTTCACCAGTCTTTCCCTACAAAGGTCATTATCTTCTCGTAATAATTAACGTTAGCACGGTTCATGGCTAACCAATCCATTCCTAAGATCATATCGAACTCGACATATCTAATTCAATAAGTTCAATTTCAATTCAATGCTCTCCTACTCCCAAGGTGCAATTTATAAACTCGTGGTGATAGGTATAGCTTCTTTGCAGGTGTATCTATCACTAAAGGTACTTGTAAGGCTTCGGGTTGCAATTTCAACTTCTTAGCTATGCATTTACTAACCACCGAATGTGTAGCTCCAGTATCTATTAACACATAAACATTGCGGGAATTTAACTGAAGTGTACCTGCCACAAGATCATTGTTTACATTTGCCGCTTTTGCTGTCATTGTGAACACTTGTCCACGACCTCCACCATTTCCTTCGTTATTTCCTCTGGCTCCCGGTGCTGGTTCATCTTTCCTGGGTTCAGGACATTTCCACTTGGGATGTCCAACCTTGTCGCAATTGTGGCATTTCCGCTCCTTGTAGAAACAGATCTCCGTCTTATGAGCCCCATCACAAATCGTACACTTATCGTAACTCGTGAAACCTCGGGCCCCACCCTTGTTCCACTCCCTTCTGTTGCCACCAAAATTCTTATTGTTGTTGTTGTTGTTGGCATGCTTGTTCCCATAACTGCCTTTATCACAATTATCGTCCACCGCCTTTCTCTTGTTGTTGTGATGATCCTTGTCCCCATTACCGTTTGACCCTTTGTCTCCATCTCGATCCTCTGACACCGTTTTTCCTTTTTCTCTCACGCCGGCTTGCGATAATCGTCCGACTCTTTCTCCACAATTTTGGCCCTATCCAATACCGCAGAGTATGTTGTCAAAGCTAATGGAGTAATTTCGTATCTCGATCCGATCACTTAGTCCCGCTTCGAATTTCTTGCTTTCTCGCTCTTCTAGATCGAAAACCTTGGAGCAAATTCCATCGATCGATGAACTTCTCACCGTACTCCGCCACCGTCATGTTTCCTTGTACCCGAGTTAAGAATTCAGCTACTCATGGCATTCCTCACGCCGGGTGGTAGTACTTCTCATTAAACACATTCTTGAAAGCGGTCCAAGTCATTGCCGCATCACCACGAGCCACAAGCCTCGTTTTTCTACCTCCCACCACGATCCGTGCCTTTCCTTAACATGAAAGTTGCAAATACCACCTTCGTTTCTTCGTGCAAGTTAATGTCCCGAAAATTCTCTCTCGTGTTTTAATCCAGTCCCTCTCGCTTCTCTTTTCCCGTACCCGAGAACGTGTCGTGGTTCCTTCTCTCGGAACAACTCTAACGGGTCGCGCAATTGTACCGGTGGTGGTGCTGAGCGCCCAGCTACACTTGGCCTATCCCGGCCACCGTCTCGTGTCAAAGTCTCGAAGAAGGTTGGCCATATTCGGGTCCAATTGTCCTCCTCCATTCCCAAGTTTCCACCGTTGTTGTTGTTATTATCATTTCCGCTGCGCTGCATTCCGTCCCGATCTTGTGCGTATCGACATCTCGTGAATTGCCTTGTTTCGCTTATACGAATTCATCTCATTGACACGTACAATGATTATGGTACAACAATACATTCACATGCATGTCTATTATATTGATTTCCTACATTTTGGGCTTGCGTTTTACTCGCTAGTTTTCCTTTTCATTCGTTTAGTCATTTTACTATACTACGATTTGGTTCACGTCTTCTCTTAGACGAAAGTTTTATTCATCGGCCTTTGGTACTAGACCATGAACTTAATGTTCCTGATGGTTCGTTAACTTTGAGATTTTCCGTCTCGTAGAAATTTAACTTTTATTACTTTACTAACCTTTTACTTGGCCGGCTACATAATTTCTCGTCTCCAAAAGACTTTTACAATTTACTTTTCAACTAACGTTTTTCTTAGTTACTTTGACTTTATCTTACTAGTCGTTGTACTTGACTAGTTCTACTTTTTTATTTCCATGGTCGTCTTTCTTCGACTCATGGCTTCACAAGCCGTTTTACTTGGCTAGTTTCACTTTTATCCACATGGTCGTCTTACTTCGCCCCATGGTTTCATAGGCCGTTTCACTTGGTCTATGCTTTTTCTTGTTGTTTCTCAACAAGTTAAACTTCTGGCTTTTCTTTATAAGGAATAGTTAATTATTTTACCTGGTACTAGTAATAATAAAATTAACTAAAACCTTTCATTCATACTAAATTGCTAAAAAGAACGTGGATCGTCTAAAATCCTTTCTGCTAGAAAGAAAATTTTAATCCCAACTAGAAAAACAAAAATTTTACTAGACTATTCTGAATTAACTTAAATAAAATAATCCTCTGGATTTCTGATTGTTCATCAACTCGTCCTCTCTGTTCCTTCACTTGGCCTCTAGATTCCACACTGTTCATGTTTGGCTGCTAACTCATCATACTTAGCTTGAATCTCTAGCTTCTCTGCATTCAATTGGCAGCTTGACTGCAGTTCACGTCGCTCTTGTTCATCTAGTTGCTTCTCGAGATTAAACACTCGCCTTTGCTCATCTAGCAATTGTACACTGAACTTGTTCCATTCTCTGATAGCTATTCTATTATGTATCTCCCCGATTTCGACTTTCTTGTTACTCTTAGCCTGCTCATCTTCCATAAATTCCATATCTTCGTTGCTTGCCTTGAGGGCGTACTGCAAACCCTTTACTTTTGCCTTCTCTTTCTTTAACTCTTTAGTGATCAATTTGATGCGGTGATCCTTAGCTGCAATTGTTTCTTTGAGGGCTGCGCTATACCTTACAGACTTAATCGGTCTTCGTGCCATTGATCCTACACACATTAGACAAGGAACTTAATTAGTCTAGCTCCAAAACACAATATATATATATTTCTTTAAAATAAGGCACAAGTATAATTCTCTAACCACACAAGTAAGTTGTTCTTCCAACCTTGTTTACTTAGTTCTAGGTTGAACGGCTAATTCACATTTCTAAAGGTCAATTTAACTATCTCCAAGGACTCAAGTCTAATTTCCCATAAGACCTAAAGCCATGACTCTGATACCAACTGTAACACCCCTAATTTTCCATACATAAATGAGCATTCAATGGCATTAAATATAACTTCAAAATATTAGGGTTTCCACCCACAAAACCCTATTACATCATAAATGTCATTAAATACCATAAATACTTAATAATTGCGGAAGCGAAAATAACATACTTATTTGTCTCACTAGTAAAATCACACTAGCCATTAATGTACTTACAACCAAATGAAATAACTAATTGTTCAATAAACCCTACTTAATCTCCAAGCGTCGCTCTTCTCGCGACCAATCCAATTCCCTTCTACTTAGACTCGGAAAGAAAAATTTAAGGGAGAAAGGGTGAGCGAATGAATGCTCAGTAAGTTCATACGATGTCTCTTCGGGTACTAAGAAGAGACGACCGGAATGAACACTTCAATAATATCATACAAGGATAGGGTAATTTAGTTTTTATAATAGATCGCTGCTTGTACAATACTGGGGCCAAGACACTATTTAAAATAATCTTCAAGGAAATATGGCACTACGATTCAAAGGGATTCATACAATTTTCGTCAATTCCAACGTACATTATAACCTCAATGCCAAAGGTACAATAATACACCTAGCTTCATCAAGCCATTAGTGTGGGTCGAAACATATACTACTTGTCACACATATATGCTCGGGGTCTAGAATTGCCCTTGTAATCAGACAATTCCTGAGAGAAGGCATGTGATCACTCATGCAATCCCTAATAAGAACAAGTCCTTAGACAAGTTCTGACAATGCCTCACTACAAGAAAAACGACAGTTACTGACGGAAAAATCCGTCACTAAATGCCAAAAATCCGTCACTAAATCAATTTAGTGACGGATTTTAGACGTAAAAAATCCGATGTTAAAACGTGCGTCACTAAATTTTTCGACGGATTACTGACGGTTCTCAATCAGATTTAGTGACGGAAATTTCCGTCACCAACGTTTTAAAATCCGTCGGTAATTTGGTGAAATAAACGACCAATTTAAAGCATTCTGCCGACAGATTAGTGACGGAAAATTCCGTCGCTATTTAAATAGTCGTTTTATTTTTTGGACCATTTTCGTGACAGATTATCGACGGATTATTCCGTCGTTATTTGAATGGTCATTTTTTTTTTGGACCATTTTAGTGACGGATTATCGACGGATCATTCCGCCGCTATTTAAATGGTTGTTTTTTTTTTGACCATTTTAGTGACGGATTATCGACGGATCATTTCGTTACTATTATTTATGATGCTGCAATTATTATTTTTATTATTAACATTACTGACGAAATATTCCGTCGTTATTTTTTATGCTGTAATAGTAATTTTTATTATTTAATATTACTGACGAATTATTCCGTCACTAAAATATACGAATATTTTTATCATTTTTTCTGATTCGGAACGGAGATACCTGCTTCATATATCGATGCATTATTAATTCCAAAACGTCGTCACACTAAAATGATATAATACAACCAAAAATATTTAATATTTCAAATTAAACATACTAGCCAATCATGTTATAACATTCGTTCAACATAAAACATAATACTAAATGTTTTGAAGTATCAATAACTAAAAATAACTAAAAGACTAAAGAGGGTGATCCCGAGTTGTGCTATTGACACGCTCTAACACTTGATTTAGTTTTTGCTGAAAATCATTTTGCATTTTCGCTAGCTTTTCCTCCGTAAGTTTCTTCTCATCTTCTAATTTTTGCTCCAATTGCTTTCTTTGTTCTTTCTCTTCCATCAACTCATTTTTCACATTCATCATTTCTGTCTCATACATGCCTTGCTCGACACCCGTTCTCGGTATAAAAGAGGTTGTACTCGAATGTCGCTAGCATAGGAGGAGCTCATAGAACCAATACCAAAAACACGTTGCTTTTTAACACCCCTACAAGCTTCAAATAAACTTCATCTTTTTCTTCGGTAGTTAAATCTCCATCTTTTTCAACCGATGCCTCATTAATTAGGTGTTCATACTCCATCTTCGTAATATAATATATCTTATTATAAGCAATAATCACAAAAATAAGCAAATTAATACACTTATAATATACTTACACAAATATTCTTAGAATGGTCATCCGAGTATGTGCCATCTTTACGCATATGCATTTGTTTCTGAAGCTCAAATAAAGTAGGCTTGACACCTTCCTTTCTTTTTTGCTGCATTACAAACAAAAATATTATGGAGATAGAAAAGAAGTCAACAAACATTTCAATATATTCTTCTAGAGTCAAGTCAAAGGATTGCATGTATGGGAAACTCAATAAAAAAGGAACCAAGTAATTCAACAAACAAACAAGAATATTTAGAACAAAGAGATTCAAAAAGGTTGGTCCTAGCATATGTGCAAATGTTGCAGACTTAAATCAAAGAAAAGGGAAGACTCGTAGAATCAAGACCAAACTTGTATTCCTTTTTTCTCTATTGCAAAAATCGTTAAAAGCATATGAATGGGTTGAAGAAACTTTCACTCATCGACCAAAAGTCCTCAATACCCGGCAAACTTCTACAAGGGATGCTTTATTGGAAGCCTGGGGTTGGTCCGTATAATGGAATTACTTATGAACATCTTACAGAACCAATAATGATACGTTTCAGTCCGTCTCATAGCTTGGTGTGGTATATCACGATTCCAAAGGAAAATCTCACAATGTTTACTATCCATAAAAATGGAGAAGTAATTCTGAGTGCATACCTCTAGCTCCCTCTCTCTAAAACGCGAGCACAAACACACAACCCCATGTATAAGCACTTGAGTTCAGAAGCATATGCTTGTGCTCACTTTAGTAAATTGAAACAATTTATCTCAAGAGATTCACATGGTAACGCAGCAAATGCAGACCAAATTTACACTACCAGAAAAAGGTCATTTAGCGACGGAAATTTCCGCCGCTAAAATTATATTTCCGTCGCTAAAATAAATCACCAACGGAAAAATTCCGTCGGTGGTCCGCCGCTACCAGCTCGTCGCAGTGCTCCGACGGGTCAATTTCCGCCGCTATTTTTTTCTTTTACCGACGGAAATTAATTCCGCCGGTGAATTAATGGTTTCAAATGACGGAAAATTCACGCTATATTAATTTAATTTAATTAAATTTTCATTTCACTACGGAAATTTCCGTCGCCGTAATAAAAATTAATTTAATTAAATTAATTTCAGCGGAAATTTCCGTCGCCGTAATAAAATTTAAATTAAAATTAAATTATTTCAATGGGCGGAAATTACCGTCAGCCGAAATTATTTAATTTTTAATTTAAATTTTATTACAGCGACGGAAATTTCCGCCGCTGAAATCAAAAATTAAATAAAAATTAAATGATTATAGCGGCGGAAATTCCGTCGCTGAAATTAATTTATTTAATTAATTTTTATTTCAGCATTAATTTCAGCGACGGAAAATTCCGTCGCTGATTCTGAAATAAATTTTAAAAAAATAATTTAAAATATCAATAAACCAAAATTTTTTGTACCTGATATAACATTTCAATTTATAAAACTAAAACTATAAAAACTAAAATTCAAATATCAGCGTACCAAATAAAAACTAAATACCACCGTACCAATTCGGGAGGGGGAGAGGGGGGGAGGGGGGAGAGGGGGGAGGGGGAGGGGGAGAGGGGAGGGGCGGGGGGAGAGGCGGGGAGGGCTCCCGCGGGTACCAAATGTCTCAAATGTTTACAAACAAGTATAAATTAATACAAAAATGTCTAAAAATGTCCGCAATCAACCCGGGAGGCGGGAAATTACCCCGGGAGTCTCGGGCCGAGATGAGCCATCAACCGCGCCAATTGTCTTTGAGTCTCTGCATGCCGTCTACGAATCTCCGCATGACGTCGATCGTTCTCCTCCCGCATCTCGCGTCCGAACCGCCAAAGCATCCGCAAGCTTTGCCCGCTCGCGTTTCTCCTCCTCCAACGCAGCCTCTAGAGTGTCGACCCTCGGATCATGAAACGTGGCCGGGCTACATTTCGCCGACGGCCGGTCCGACGCCGACGGGCATTGCCGCCCGTAATCCCCATCCCTAACACTCGGGCTCCTCTCCTTGGATGTCCCCGAGAGGTGACCTCCCGCCAAACATCGAGCACGAAGGGGACGGGCTCGCCGGAGGCGTTCCTTCGGGAACAACGGCGGCTTGATATGCAAACTGAAAAATAAAAACAAACAATTATAATCATATACACAATGTAAGGTACATAAATAAATTTACATATTCAAAATCAAGTCATTTAATGGTAGTTTACTTACAAAGGCAAAGAGTGCATCGATCGTCAACCCATTGCGGAGGTTGATCGGGCGCCGTAGAATTCCGAATATGGGTGCTAGCGTAAACATCCACAAACCGATATTCGGACCATACTCCCTTTCCTATAAATAAAATAAGCGAGATTATTACTTTGAAATTGTATATATAAATGCAACATTTAAACCGATTTAAAAGCATGCATACACTACATTTACACTAAAACTATGGATTTCATAGCATCAACATTGGCTCCCACTAACATACGTACATAAACCTATTTAAAAGCATCCATACACTACTACATTTAAATTAACATACATACCATGCGGTCGTGATGCTCGGCGACCGTGAGCGTCCCCGTAGATGCAACGCCGCCGACCCCGAGGAGCTCGCTCTATTGGCCTTGGCCTCGTTCGGATATAGCCTGCCGCAGCGACCCCCAATATTCGCAAAATTGACCAAACACCTCATCGGTCATAAAAGTAGGACACAAGGGCTGTTCTCCCGCCGCGAGCCGAGTAGTATAATAATTTTTCTTCGTGGTACCTATAAAAAATATGAATATCTCGTAAACATATAATGATGACATTATAAAATTAAAAGAGTATAATCATTGTTAATTAAACTAATTAAGGATAGATAAATATGTTACAAATAAAATCCTTAAATAGCTTGTGAGCTCGCTCATCGTAAACATATCTAGCCGTCGCATCGCCGATGTCCGGCGCCCAATAATATTTAGCCTACAACATATAATGATAACATTACAAAACTAAAAGAGTACAATCATTATTAATTATAACATTTTAATAACAAACTAACATTTAAGTTTTAAATAAAACCATTAACACATTACCTTAAACTCATCCCACGCATCGTCCTTTCCGCCTCTCGTGGCAATTTTTTCAGCTTGGGCCAAAACTCGGTCATTTTTCGAGACCGCCGCATTGCCCGATCTTAGTCCCTAGGGTGGGGTATCCACCTACAAACCTCGCCAAGTATATTTATACAATAACATTTTAACTTAAATAATGAATTATATATAAAGCAAAAAGGAACCAACTTATATCAAATTAATGAAGAGTTACTTACGTGGTGTCATAAAGTGATGATATCCTCGACCAATATCCTCCCTCGAATCGACGGTAGTCCGAGTATCGGCCCCAGAGGTGGAGCTAGTACTACTGGCGTGAAGGGTCGACATCATCGCTACGGATCGGGACGGTTGCAAGGCCCCAAGAATCAATGTGTAAATAGGCTTAGTCTTCTTACCCTTGCCCTTTCTACTAGAACTCATACCGTATTACAAGTAAAAATATTAAAATATACAACTTTAACAATAGGAAACAATATATTCACAATACATCTAAAACTTTAAAAGTTCTAATAATCTAAAGCATTCACAATACATATAAAACTTTAAACTATTAATAATATAAAGCATTCACAATACATATGAAACTTTAAAGTTCTAATAATCTAAAGCATTCACAATACATATAAAACTTTAAAGTTCTAATAATCTAAAGCATTCACAATACAATTTTAAACTTTAAACTATTATTAATCTTCGTCCCCATCATCATCACCGGACTCGAATTACTACAAAACTCGAGTTCTTCATCTTCGTCTTCGGACTCGATGAATCAAACTCGGTTCCTCTTCCTCTTCCTCTTCCTCTTCCTCTTCCTCTTCCTCTTCCTCTTCCTCTCGATTCATCAATATCAATGTGCGCGAGATGACCCGAACGAGGCTGGAGTTGGCAAATTCACCGGTAAGATATCCTCCTCGGGTTCATCAACATTTTGAGGAATATGAGTGACATCATCTAATGGATGATTAGCTGATGAAACGTTAGGTGGCACTGGCATTTCATCCTCTTGATAGGGTGTTTCTAATGACGACTCTGTAGTTGTCGACGAGGGTAGGTTGTCAATCATGCTCCTAGCCTTGGTCATCCAAACAGCCCACAATCCGCCGGGTCGCGGACGAGGGTAGGGAGTCATGTATACCTGTTGTGCTTGAGATGCTAAGATGAAGACGTCGTCGCCATTATGTCGGGACGAGTCCTTTACATCGACGAGGTCAAATATGGGGTGCTTCTTAACACCTCGCACAAAGCATCCCGCCAATCACAATTGAACAAGACAACACTGTTTCTACCGAAATACTCCACCTCGACTACTTCTTTCAGGACGCCATAATAATCATTCCCTATAAGCTTCACACCGCTATTCCACGTCAATTTAGAGCCCCCGTAAGCTTTGGTATGAAACACATAGCCATTCACGAAATAACCGTTGTATAAATGAACGTTCAAGTACGGAGATGATGCTAAATGTCTTAACCTCGCAGCTTTGGCATCACCCGGATGTTCAGCTATCTATAAGACAATATTGTAACCAATTTAATACAATTTTAAGATTGAATGTTTAAAGAAGTGTATAGAATAAATTTGAATGAAACGAAATATTTACATATTTCCTTAGCCAGTTTGGAAATTCTCTTTCGTCCTAGTTGCGATGAGTTCTGGAGATAAATCCCGAGCTAAATCTTCAAACATTCTCGCAATAGGGTTAAACAAGGCATTTCATATGCAGTAATTAAACATGCATAATTTAATCGACGAGGCGTAAACATAACATCAATGACTTACTTGATATATTCCCCAACCTCGTCGCAGCTTAAGAAGAACATACGTTTCGACCGCGGCAAACTCTTTAGCGGTTAACGTACGCGTACCAACCCGCTTGCCGAGCAACCGACTGTGGGATGAAAATACGTAGATGTTTCCTTAGATGGAAAACCACCATCGTAATTGCGGCCAACCCTAGTCAATCTCGTATCAACATCAGAGGAAAATATGTTCCGACAAAGGCAACAATCTCATCTATGATAATGTACCTCTACGAAATTGAGGCCTCGACTACGGCCCTATTGCTCATCTTCCTTTTCAATTGGCCTAGATACCTAAAAGTCATTCGTAGATTAAAACATAAATAATGTTAAAGAAGGTATATTGTTAACGCTCAAATTATTTAGAAATAGAATAAATTCAATTACTTCTCAAATGGATACATCCATCTCGTATTGAACTGGACCACCGACTCTAGCTTCGTATGCCAAGTGGACCGGTAAATGCTCCATAGAATCAAAGAATGAAGGAGGAAATATCTTCTCAAGTTTGCACAAAGTCACTACGATGCTCTCCTCAAGCTTTTTCATGTGATCAACACGCAAAGGTGGTCGATGTTAACGCCGGAAAAACTCACTTAACTCGTTAACGCCACCCGCATATTGTCGTGCAAGAGACCCCCGAGAGCAATCGGAAGTAGCCTATCCAAGAAAACGTGGCAATCGTGACTCTTCAAACCCCGCACTTTCCCCTCCCTCTACTGACACAGCTACCAATGTTAGACGCGTAACCATCCTAAGCCTTAAATCCTCGAGCCATTTCAGAGGAGGAGCTTCTTTTCCTTTGTAAGCACGTATTGAGCCATCGGTCTAACTCGGTTTACCATTTACGTATACCAAGTCTAAGGCCGGCCGCTATGCATTTCCTTAAGGTCCTTTCGAGCTTTTTCGTTGTCTTTAGTTGTTCTCTTGAAATCCATCAACGTGTTAAAAACATTATCGAATACATTCTTCTCAATGTGCATCACGTCAAGGTTATGTCGAATGAGATTTGTTTTCCAAGATGATGGCGCCTCCCAAAATATACTCCTCTTGATCCAAGCTTATGGGTAGTCCCAAACCCTCGTATTTTGGTCTTCAAAAACTTTTTCCCCCACCGAGGATCGGGCAATCTAGATACCTCCTCATAGACCGTGTCACCACTTAAACGAATCTGGGCCTCATCATGGTCAATCTTGTTCTTTTTAAACGCATTCTTCCTCGGGTCCCGAATGGGTGGTCCTCCGGAAGAAATTGTCTATGGCAATCGAACCAACATGGTTTTCCGTGAGTGCGTGAGCGTGAAAGACTTGTGTCACTCATACAATACGGATAAAGCCAACTTCCCGTGGGTGCTCCAACCCGATAACATCCCATATTCAGGGAAGTCATTAATCGTCCACATCAACGCAGCCTTCATGCCGAAATTCTCTCGCTTGAAAGCATCCCACGTTTCGACCCCATCCTCCCAAAGCCGCTTCAATTGGCCCATCAAAGGTCGGAGATAGACGTCAATGTTCCTCCTGTGGCTGTTTGGGCCGGGGATGAATAACGACAAGAACATGTAGGGATCACTCATACACAACCAGGGCGGAAGATTGTAGACAAGTGGCTATAACCGGCCAACAAGAGTAAGATTTTGCCCCGTGACCAAACGGATTGAAACCATCGAGCGTATGCATAACCGTATATTTCTTGCTTCGTACGCAAAGTCGTGATAAGTCTCATCAAAGTGTTTCCATGCCTCCCCATCACTAGGATGAATCAACACACCCTCTTCACGCAAACTTTCCTTATGCCAACGCATTGCCTCTCGCAAGAGATTTAGACGCGCAGAGGCGTTGCAGCTTCTGGAATCAACGCATGTAACGCAACCGCTATGTGGTCTGCTTTTTCTTGTGTTTTGAACTCCCTCCGATTTGGCTTATATCTACTTTGTCCGCAAATTGAACACTCGTCTTCGTGAATCTTCCTTGTAGAATAGCATGCGCCATTCTTACACGCATCAATCTTTTCATAACATAGCCCAATCCGCCCAACCAACTTCTTTGTCTCATAAAAGTTTGTAACCATCTTATTCTCTTTCGGCAACATCCGCTTAATTGCTTTCATGATACGATTATAAGCAGACTGGCTAATATTGTAACCATCTTATTCTTCCTAATTCTTTCATGTTTCGAAAGACATTAATAATATAGTTGCATGATTTATGTTTACTATGTGTTCGTGTGAAATCTATAGTATAAATTAAACCCCTCCGTGAACAGTTCTATGAACAGCTTGAGGGGTTTTTCCCTATTTTGCCCTCACTATTTAGTCTCTGCTTTCCCATTTTGCCCTTAAAACGTAAATGGGCTTTGGATTTGGGCTAAGACTTTGGGTTTGGGCTAAGAGTGGGCTTTAGGAGGGTTTACTTAAATTAATTAAGTAATCGATATTTTTTTTTTTTTTAAATTTAAAAAAATTAATATGAAAAAAAAACAAAAAATATACACCCGTGTCCTCGGACACGGCATATGTACTAGTAATAACATATAAAAGCAGATTCAAGGTGGTCTCGACTAAGTTGATCTTAAAGTTAGCACTTCCACACTCACTCTAGCAACTCGCTCTATGGACACAAGATTACATTGTCTAGATTGTGCTCCTCCTCTTAAAGTACATTCTGGACCTTCCATCCATTTTATTCACATACCGTTTTACAAGGGTGTAAGAAAATGCAACACAAGTTCTAATCTCATAGTATATTTTCATAGTTTACACAAAAGAGGTCCAAGATTAATTAACTCTCTTAGGATAAACATTAATGAAAAGATAATTTTGGTCATATGATGAAAGAAATAAGCAAAACAACATTCTTAACATATTCAAGCTAAACATAACTCAAAGACCATCCATTTTAAATGGAATTGACAAAGCAGGATATCCTACTCGGTTCAAAAGAAAGTCAAACATAAATATAGAAATGCTAAGTGGCAACCGCATGATAGAATGTAAAACGATTTACAAATGACGAGGTAAATAAGTTATTTTCACAAGAAAAAGGTTTATTTTCCATTGACCGAGAAAATGAGTTATATTGACTTTATTTTTTATTGTCATCAAACATCGAAAAATGAGGAAAACGTCATTTTTTCCTCAAGAAAAAGAGGCCAAGGGGAAATGACTTACAGAAAACGTTTTCCTCATTTTCTCGATATTCGTGACAACAAAAGATAAAGTCAATGTAATACATTTTCCGGTACGATGGAAAATAAACCTTTCTTCACGTGAAAATGACTTACCGACCTCGCCTTCGCATCAATACGCCGTTTTAATATGCCGTTTTACAGTTGTATCATCAATCGTGTGCCGATTGTTGCTAAGCTTTTCCATTACGCATTTTCTCTCTTATATTCTCTTTCTAGTTGTTGTTCAATACCATATACATGGTCTAATATTAAGCATTTGAATTTATAGAAAAATAAAAATTCCTAATTAATATGACAAGTAACTCAATTTGATTCATTTAATTAATTTGAATAAGTTAAAATAATTATTTGAGGTAAATTACAAATAAATTTAAGTTGGATTGGTTATATATTACCGCTTACTTCTCCCTTCGTCTCATAATAAATGTAACACTTTCTTTCTTTGTCCGTCTCAAACTAAATGTTGCAATTGTTGAAAAGGAAAAAGTCTAAGTGAAATTTTATCATTTTACAAGCAATGTGTAAACAAGCAAAGCACAATCCTTAAAAGCCCCGACAAGTCAAATGCGACATTTATTATGAGCCGAATGAAGTATTTTACTATTGAGTCAAGCAATTTTAATAATTTCATTTTTTTTGTATTCATTTTCATAATTTTCATAAAGTTTACCAAACACCGGAAACTATTTTCGGAAACATTTTTTAATGATTTACCAAACAACTGAAAATGGAAATCGGATGCATTTCATTTTCAAGAAAACCTTTTCCAAAATTCATTTTCGTAAATCGCTTCCCTTAAACAAACCGAGCCTAAGCTTCCAACCAAAATCACCACCATTTGATGTCAGCAGCTACCAAGACTCAATCTACCAATAACAACATTCTCTGCTGTTGATTAACAGGAATAAATAGAAGGTAAATTAAGGAAAAAAACTAGTATATACATTGCTACACTTTCTGGGATAAATAAACAGAGAATTGGGGACAGCAGAAAATGGATGATAAACAGAATCGAAATACCTGGTTGATGAATACAGAGAAGAGAGAGAAATTGACCGTGGAAGGAGGCGGACGGACCAACGGAGACGAGTTAGGATTGAGAAATTGGATTTGAAAACAAATACGTAACCCTAGATTGGCAAAAACCGCAGCATCAGCACTATAATTGATGAACAAAAATACAATCGAATGTAGTTTAACAAGGGGAAATCACGTACCTTGAAGAGAGAGTTAGGATTGAGAAATTGGATCGCTTCGAGAGGGAGAGAGAGACGCAGATGGTGAAGACGGTGGAGATGGTGGACGGCGAAGCTTCGTCACTGGCTGAGACGGTGGAGAGGCGGGCTGACGGCGGCGATTCTTCTTCTAGGTCGTTCTAGGTCAGAGAGCGGGAAGAGAGAGAAAGCGGGAAGAGAGAGAGAGGGAAATGATACGTAATTGATATCTCGAGAAATTAAATGAGTATTTATATTTTTTCAATGACGGAATATTCCGTCGCTTAAATATTAATTATAGCGGCGGAAATTAAATTCCGACGCTATAATTAATATTTAGCGGCGGAATATTCCGTCGTCAGAATCCGACGCTAAACTATACGTACGCTCACCGGATCGATGACATGGCACTCTCACCGACGGAAATTTCCGCCGCCGATTTTAAATTCACGACGGAAATTTCCGCCGCTATTATTAATAAATATAATTGTTTTCATTATATTTTTGAAAAATAAATAAATCATTAATATTTATTAATTTTAATTTAATAAATATCATTATTTTTATTTATATAAAAATAAATAAATCATAAATATTAATTAATTTTAATTTTATAATGCCATTATTTTTATTTATATAAAATATGAAAGTTATTTTAAATTACTCTCAAAAAAATAAATATGAGTCAATAAATATTATTTTTGAAAAATTTTTAATTTAATAAATATCATTATTTTTATTTATATAAAAATAAATAAATCATAAATATTTATGATATTTTTGAAAAATAAATAAATCATAAATATTAATTAATTTTAATTTTATAATGCCATTATTTTTATTTATATAAAATATGAAAGTTATTTTAAATTACTCTCAAAAAATAAATATGAGTCAATAAATATTATTTTTGAAAAATTTTTAATTTAATAAATATTATTATTTTTATTTATATAAAAATAAATAAATCATAAATATTTATGATATTTTTGAAAAATAAATAAATCATAAATATTAATTAATTTTAATTTTATAATGCCATTATTTTTATTTATATAAAATATGAAAGTTATTTTAAATTACTCTCAAAAAAATAAATATGAGTCAATAAATATTATTTTTGAAAAATTTTTAATTTAATAAATATCATTATTTTTATTTATATAAAAATAAATAAATCATAAATATTTATGATATTTTTGAAAAAATAAATAAATCATAAATATACACTATACCCTATACCCTATACCCTATACCCTATACCCCTATACCCTATATCCTATACCCTATACCCTATACCCTATACCCTATACCCTATACCCTATACCCTATACCCTATACCCTATACCCTATACACTATACCCTATACACTATACCCTATACCCTATACACTATACCACTATACCTATACACTATACCCTATACCCTATACCCTATACCCTATACCCTATACCCTATACTATACCCTATACCCTATACCCTATACCCTATACTATACCCTATACTTATACCCTATACCCTATACCCTATACCCTATACACTATACCCTATACCCTATACCCTATACACTATACTATACACTATACCCTATACCCTATACCCTATACTTATACTTATACTTATACCCTATACCCTATACCCTATACCCTATACCCTATACACTATATCCTATACCCTATACCCTATACCCTATACCCTATACCCTATACTCCTATACCCTATACCCTATACTTATACCCTATAACCTATACCCTATACCCCTATACCCTATATCCTATACCCTATATCCTATACCCTATACCCTATACAATATACCTATACCCTATACCCTATATATTATACTATACTTATACTTATACCCTATACCCTATACTATATACACTATACCCTATATCCTATACCCTATGGTTGGTTGTGGTTTAGGGTTTGTGGTTTAGGTTGTTTAGGTTTAGGGTTGTGGTTTGTGTGGCTTCAGGTTTCAGTGGTTAGGTTTAGTGGTTAGTGGTTGTGGCTTTAGGTTTAGGGTTTAGGGGTTAGGGGTTAGGGGGTTTAGGTTTAGGTTTAGGGTTTAGGGTTTGTGGCTTGTGGCTTAGGTCAGGTTTGTGGTTTAGGGTTTAGGTTAAAGTCAGGCTTGTGGTTTAGTGGCTTGTGGTTTATACAAAACAAGGAACTAACCAACTATTAGACAACACTCGAGATTATTGTCTCATAAGTAATAACTAAGATATCCGTAAAACAAAGACCCACATCATTACCGCCGAGCACACCGCACTCTCTCGGCCCCCACCACCGCGCATGTCATCATCTACATCGTAAGCTTCAATGTTGACATCGTGAAGGGTTGTCTCCTCGCACTCATCAAGCTCCATATCCGTCATCTCGCGATGAAGGCTTAGGAGGCAAAGACACCCTCTGTGGCCTTGCATTGTACAGGAGAAGAAGGTCTTGGAAGTGGTTGTGGAGAAGGGTATGCAAAATGGACAGAAAATTACATTCCCACACGAGAAGCCGATGAAGCTCCCGACACTCTTACCGGAGACATAGTCTTTGTACTACAATGTGAAAGAGCACCCAAAGTTCAAGCGAAAGGGTGATGACATATTTGTTAGGGGCTAAATATCGTTTACCTAAATTCCAAGTGAGTCAAATGCAAAATCTCTCCTTTTCAATTTCGTATCTACAAAAGCCGGACCGGATCGGATGGATTAATTTCACAATAAACAGCCGCGCCAAGTCAAGGCGCTCATTTAAAATTTCAAAATTTCCGAACGAACAACAAGCGTATAATCCAATTCTCTCCCTTCTGTCCGGGTCCGACCGGGTTCGACTTCCTGCATTCCTCGACTTCCGAACAATGCAAGGCCCTAGAGGGTGTCGCTCCTAAGCCTTCATCGCAGATGACAGATATGGAGCTTGATGATGAGTGCGAGGAGAAAACCCTTCACGATGTCAACATTGAAGCTTACAATGTAGATGATGACATGCACGGTGGTGGGGGGCCAGAGAGTACAGTGTGCTCAGCAGTAATGATGTGGGTCTTTGTTTTCCTCGGATATCTTAGTTATGACTTATGAGACAATAATCTCCAGAGTGTTGTCTAATAGTTGGTTAGTTCCTTGTTTTGGACTAATCTTGTTTTTGTTTTATTTTGGATAAAAAATTTAAAATTGTATGCAATTTACCAATTTGGGAATAGGGTATAGTGTATAGGTATGTGGTATAGTGGTATAGTGGTATAGTGGTATGGTATGTGGTATAGTGGTATAGTGGTATAGGTATGTGGCATAGGTATAGGCATGTGGCATAGGCATAGGTATAGGCATAGGTATGTGGCATGTGGTATAGGCATAGGCATAGTATAGGTATAGTGGTATAGGTATAGGTATGTGGTATAGGTATAGGCATAGGGTATAGGTATAGTGGTATGTGGCATAGGGTATAGTGTATAGGGTATGTGGCATAGTGTATAGGGGTATAGGGTATATGGTATAGGGTATAGGGTATAGGTTTAGGGTATAGTGGTATAGGGTATAGGGTATGTGGTATAGGGTATATGGTATAGGATATAGTGGTATAGGGTATGTGGTATAGTGGCATAGGGCATAGGTATAGGCATGTGGTATAGTGGCATAGGGTATAGGGCATGTGGCATGTGGCATAGGGCATGTGGCATGGGTATGTGGCATAGGGTATAGTATAGGTATAGGCATGTATGGTATAGGGTATAGGGTATGTGGTATGTGGTATGTGGTATAGGATATGTGGTATAGGGTATATATAGTGTATAGTATATGTGGTATTAGGTTTAGGGTTTATAATTTATTTATTTTTTCAAAAATAATATTTATTGACTCATATTTATTTTTTTGGGAGTAATTTAAAATAACTTTCATATTTTATATAAATAAAAATAATGGCATTATAAAATTAAAATTAATAAATATTTATGATTTATTTAATTTTTCAAAAATATCATAAATATTTATGATATTTTAATGTTTTTTAGTTTGTTATTTTGTTAATTAGTTCTAAAAATAAACAAAAATTACATTTTATTATCAAGAACGGAATTTTCCGTCGCCGATAAATAAATAAAATATTAAATTATCGCCGGCGGAAATATTCCGTCTGTTTAATAAAAAAAAAAAAAACATTTAATTTCACCGTCGGAAATATTCCGTCTGTAATATTTCAAAAGAAAAATAAAAATATTTTAATTTCACCGTCGGAATATTTCCGACGCCGATAAATAAAAATAAAAATATGATATATTTTCACCCGCGGAATAATTCCGTCAGCCGATAAATATTTAGCGGCGGAATATTCCGTCGGTAAATCAACCGCCAAATTAGCGGCGGAAATAAACGAATATTCGAGGAATATTCGTTTTAGCGGCGGAATTTAGCGGCGGAATTAAATTCCGTCGCTAAATTTGACGCCAAAAATTTTCCGACGCTAAAGCCTATATTCCGCCGCTATTTAGCGACGGAATCTGTCCGTCGCTGATAATTCCGTCGCTAAATGACCTGTTTCTGGTAGTGTTACTTGGTGAAAATAATCTTGTTGGAAAGAATTCCCGTATTCTCCTTTCTATGTCGAAGTCTGGATCCCACAACAATTCATACAATATACCCGAACCAAATATTATATTTTCAGCTTGCACACAAATTACAGGAGTAACCCCTTCCATTTCATCTAATAAACAAAGCCTATTACCCATGATTTAATTCCCAAACTTATTCAATTCAATCATGAGTTCAGTATGGTTACAACAAAATTTTGCTACATTTCTATATTCGACACCACTTGCAACTACAAATGTCATATGAGCACAAGAACTTAACAGCTTTAGAGCATGAGAGATAATCACCCGATTCAAGCAAATTATTTCTCCCGGGAATTTTATCGAACGGTTAGTGTGCCTTTTGTAGACTCGTTTTCCCTTTTAAAATTGATCTTTCCCGGCACCATCTCGAGACTAAATCCACACCCTCTTCATCCATATTTTCGTGTTCTTCAACTGGTGCATCTATTTGGCCCTTCCAATTACCTTCATAAATTCTACCCTCCATGAACTTGTCATTCACAACCATACCTTCAACAAAATTGTCTCGCATCCAAATAAGACCCTTCATTTGTGCCTCGGTTCCAAAGATGCCCATAGAGAATCCCCGTATTCAAGACCCGAAGGAATTGACCGATGGGATCCAGACTTCGACATAGAAAGGTTTGTTCTGTTAGGACCTAGAGAGCCACGTGGCTATATATATTTCGCCGGTGTTCGGAGCTCAATTCATTATAATTTTGGGAAGCAAATGTCGTTGCAACACAAAGAAACCAACCATTTGTTTGAGTATTGTTCGGCTTAGAACCTAAATTGAGGTTAGGATGATTCTCAATTCAATCATGTTTTAAGATAATGTTGAACGTGTAATCTTAAGTGGACGTAATTGACGCACTGTAAGTGTTGAAATGACACACATTTGAAGTTGCGTGGATGACGTTGCACAACATTTGCTTGATCCATTGCATTTTAACTCATCTCCAGTAACGTGCACTTTCCTCTCGTCCTCGTTTCTTCCGATAGTCATGAGCTTTGCAAAAGTCCAAGAAGCAACCGCAACCGTAAGCGAGCAAAATGCCCATCGAGCAAGTGAATTAAAAGCTTTTGATGACACAAAACCGGTGTCAAAGGCCTTGCCGATGCCAGAATCACCTATGTCCCTCCTATATTCATTCAATTTCAACCACTGCAACGTAACTCAGCGATACATCCGTTAACACGCAAACCCAGCTCACTATTCCGGCCATAGGCTTTGATTTGCTTCACAAAGACTCGATTCATCGTCAGGTAATTGTCGGGAAAGTCCGTGGAAGCGCCGAGTCGCTGGGGCGGGCGGTGATGGCAGCCAAGGGGGAGAGGGGCGACGGTGATGGCAGTGAAGGGAGAGGGAGCGACGGTGATTGCAGCCAAGGGGAGAGGGGGCGGCTGATGCAGCCAAGGAGAGAGAATGAAGGAGGCGGCTGGAAGGGGAGGAAAAGTGAAGGGGAGAGAATGAGGGAGGCGCTGGAAGGGGGAGGAAAATAATGTGGAAGGGTTTAGTTACAATGATTTTGGACCATTGGATGTATGTAATTAATAGTCCAGATTAATCTAAAAGTCAATCCTTGTGATATTTGAAAGCCAATCAAATGAGTGTATTTGTGTTTTTGCTGTATGAATTTGGACCATTGAATTCATTTATATTTGATATATTTAATGGTGAAGATGTTGCTTGGGGTAATGATCCATGTGAATATATGTGTTCTAATGATTTATTGCCACTTCTTATGTTTATTTTTTTATAACAAAAAACTTTTAATGATCATAATAATTAGTAAAAATAATTATTAATATACCTAATAATTTAATAATATACAATAAAAAAAAATTATGATAATAATATCGAAAAAAATACGTAAAACAACAAAATAACTTAAATTTTTAAGAAATATTAATATACCTAAACCTTGAATTCCACTCTAAATCCTAAAACAATAATGCCTAAAAATATAATTTATTGATAATAATAATTTAATAATTTAAACTTCTAAAAAATATTAATATACCTAAGTAATAATTGACAGTAATAAATTATAAAAAAATACTTATTAACAATAATAATAATTTAAAAATCAATCCATGTGAAATTAGGGGAGCCAATCAAAGGAAGTGTATTTGTGTTTTTGCTGGATCAATTTGAACCATTGAATTCATTTAAATTTGATGTATTTAATGGTGAAGATGTTGCTTGGGGGTAGTGATCCATGTGTATATATATGTTATAATGATTTATTGCCACCTGTATTTATTTGTTTATCACAAAAAACTTTTAATGATCATAATAATTAATAAAAAATAATTATTAATATAAAAATAATTTAAAATATAAAATAATAGTATCTAATAATAATAATTAAATAATAAATAACAATATATCATAATAATAATATACATGTTTTCTTGATGATTATAATAATTATTTAAAATAATAAACAACAATAATAATAATTTGTCTTTCAAAATAATTATATATATAAAATAATATTTTATCATAATAATAATATAATTAAATAAAAAATAATATTTAATAATAATAATAGTAATAATCATACCCTAACACACAAATTTATATACCTAAATCATATATCCCAATACCCTAAACCCTAAACCATACCACATACCCTAAACCATAAAGGGTATACCCTATACCGTATACCCTATAGGGTATACCCTATACCTTATACTCTATACCCTATCGGCTATAGGGTATACCCTATAGATATAGTGTGGTATATGATGTGGTATATCCTATGTGGTATGTGGTGTAGAGCATAGGGTATAGGGTATACCCTATACCCTATAGGGTATACCCTATACCCTATATGGTATACCCTATACCTTATACTCTATACCCTATCGGGTATAGGGTATACCCTATAGGATATACCCTATAGGGTATAGGGTATAGGGAATACCCTATACCCTATATGGTATACCCTATACTCTATACCCTATACCTTATACCCTATATCCTATACCATATATCATATATCCTATACCCTATATCCTATACCCTATACCATATACCCTATACTCTATACCCTATACCTTATACTCTATACCCTATATCCTATACACTATACACTATACCCTATACCCTATACACTATATACTATACCATATACACTATATACTATACCCTATACCCTAAATGTATAGTTTTTTATTTTTTATGAATATAAATAAATATTTTGAACGTTTTTTAGTATTGAAGTTTTTTTTTCAAAAAGTTATATAAAAAAAGTTAGAAAAAAAATTATCAAATGAAAGTATAATAAAGAAATCAGGGACGGGTAAAATTTTTTAATTTTTATTTGTAAATGTATATTTTTTATTTATTTTTTATGAATATAAATAAATATTTTGGACATTTTTTAGTATTGAGGTTTTTTTTCAAAAAGTTATATAAAAAAAGTTAGAAAATTAATAAACGAATGAAAGTATAATAAAGAATCAGGGACGAGTAAAATTTTTTAATTTTTATTTATAAATGTATAGTTTTTTTTATTTTTTATGAATATAAATGAATATATTGGACATTTTTTAGTATTAATGTTTTTTTAAAAAAGTTAGATAAAAAAGTTAGATAAAAAATAAACAAATGAAAGTATAATAAAGAAATAAGGGACGGGTAAAATTCTTTAATTTTTTATTTATCAAAAAAATTTAAAAAGTAAAAAATTTTATATGTTATTGTCCGTCCCTCTTCTATTATATAATTTTATTTCTTTAAAAATTCTTAACTTTTTTTTATATAAAAAATCTGTCACTAATCCGTCGCTAACCTAAAATATAAATTTAATAATTATATTTAATAATTTAGCAACGACTGAAATCCGTCGGTAATAATATGTAATTAATATACCGACGGATTTTAATCCGTCGGTAATCTAATCCGTCACTAATCCGTCGCTAACCTAAAATATAAATTTAATAATTATTTTAAATAATTTATCGACGGATTTTAATCCGTCAGTAATTAATTCCGTCACTAATCCGTCACTAACCTAAAATATAAATTTAATGTTTATTTTAAATAATTTAGCAACGACTCAAATCCGTCGGTAATAATATGTAATTAATTTACCGACGGATTTTAATCCGTCGATAATTAAATCCGTCACTAATCCGTCGCTAACCTAAAATATAAATTTAATATTTGTTTTAAATAATTTAGTAACGACTCAAATCCGTCAGTAAAAATATCCGTTGCCATTCTGTCACAAATTCGTCGGTTAAAAAGTGCGCAAATTTTTGGCGCCAAAATGGTGACGGATTTGAGACGAAATGGAATCCGTCAGCATATCCGTCACTAAATCCGTCGGTAATCTCGTCCTAATTTCGTTTTTTGTTTTTCACCCCAGGTCGTTGCTATTTCGTCGCTAATCCGTCAGTATTAGTGACGAATTTATTTCCGTCACTAATTTCCGTCGGTATCTGTCAGTTTTCTTGTAGTGCCTTTTCTAACTGGGCATGTCCATTCTAAGCAAGTAAGTGATTCAACAAACATGCTAGAACGAGAAAGCATACAGAGGTACAGTTATGCATATGACAAGTTTCAAACTTCAGATATTCTGTGAACAACAACATTATCACAAAATATAGATATTTCCAAGTGACGTTTAAATATACGCAGATTATTCACAAATAACTATCATGCCATTTGATAGTTCAATTATATCAAGAAGGTATAGAATTTCCAATGGAAAAGAATTCAAATACAGTAAAGGAACGTAATCCCTTACCTTGGTCTAACTTCTTGGACCGCTCTTCCCGTGCGTATCTACAAACACGTAAGAGTAACTTAGTATCTCGCATTAGTCGTTAACTATCTCTACTTAGTTAAGCCTTATGCGTTAACTTCTTTCTTTACTTTATTTAGTAACTTTCTATGTTTGGAAAGTTTCTATTTTTGGAAACTTTCCTTATTTGGGAATTTCCTTATTCTTGGCTTTGTAATTCCCTAGTTATGGTTTGATTTTTATTTAGGATTGTTCTCTTTTCCATCTTTTTCATAATTCTTGACTTTAAGGTAACTTTCCACTTTTAGGATTTTCACTTAAGTCCTTCTACTTTTGATTAATTACTTAAAGGTCCCCCATCTTTTAGGTATTTGCAAAATAGTCCTCCAACTTTTGAATATTTGCAATTTAGTCCCTCAACTTTTAAATATTTGCAAACTAGTCCCTCAACTTTTAAATAATTGCAAACTAGTCCCTCAACTTTTAAATAATTGCAAACTAGTCCCTCAACTTTTAAATATTTTCAAACTAGTCCCTCAACTTTTAAATAATTGCAAACTAGTCCCTCGACTTTTAAATATTTGCAGTTTAGTCCTTCTGCAGTTTGGAACTTTTCAGTTTAGTCCTCCAGTTAATTCTCTATCAAATTCCTGACTGAATAGTTAGAATTTTGACGGTTTCAGCTTCAAACTATTCAACCTAGTCCTTTTTCAGTTAAAAACTTAACTGTAGTCTTTTAATACTTAACCAAAAGCTTAATTAATTAAGCCAAAACACTCCTAACTTGGCCTAGGGTTCCAGCCGTCCAAACAGGTTCCCATCTCATGGATTTTTGATTTTCTTCACTTTTTATTTTTTTAACATTAACCTAATAATTGAATTAATTCCCTTTTTAAATCAATCACCCATTAACACCTTAATGAATTAAATCTATATTCTTTCTATTCTAATCTCAAGAACGGTTTAGGGTTATGAACATATTATTGTAACACTCAATCCCCATCATTTTAATCCTCAAACAATTCATTTAATCTCAAGATTTAATCATTTAAAAGCATGAAAAAAAAATCATCCAAGAACAATAAAAATTTAAAGAGATTTTTACCAATAAGACCTTTAGATAGGGGAGAATTTATCAATAAAAACAGTACATTTTAAATTCTACCTTAGGATCCTAAAGTGGAAATCAAAACCCCCGTAGAGTCCCTATCCCTATTTATAATAATCTAAATGGCGAAACAGCCCTCAGCCCTCGTTCTCTTTCTCTCTCTATGCGCTCGTTTCTTTCTCTCTCTCTATGCGCAATTCCAATTTCTCCCACCACCGTTAATGGCTGCCGCTGCTTCTCTCTCGTGTTCCCTTCAATTTCTCCATCCCCATATTTCTCTTTCTCCGCTATTCCATGAGCTAGAAGAAAAGCCCTAAGCGTTGTCAGTATCTCCTCTGGATATTTCGTGCTTTGATGATGAATTCATCGATGGGTTTTCTAGGGATTCGGTAACTGAGATCTCCAAGTTGTTGATTTCGAAAATTGAGTATGGAAATGCTACTGATTTCAATTTTGTTGGAATTGAACTCTAAGTTGATTGAAATGTATGTGAAATGTGGTAGTATGAGAGATGCACGTAGGGTGTTTGACAAAATGCGCGATCGGGATTTAGGTTTTGTAATTCTCATAACATTTTATGGTTGTTTGTACAGGATCTGCAATTACTGGCCCAATTGGAAAAGAATGCGCTGATCTATGGCCAAGGATTGCCAGAGCTGCAAATGCCATTGTCTAGGAGTTGAGACTTGAAGATGTTTGGATCCCTTGTTTTTTCTTTTTGAAGATCTAGTTTAGTAAGTTTGTTTTACAAAATTTTTGGTAAAAGTTTTGGGAGATAGATAAGTATTTCTTTGATTGAGATGCTGATACTTTATGATTTTATAACTAGTTTGTGTTTGAATGTCTTGATTTTGAAATCTGATATTTAGACATGGCACACTTATTCTCCATTAACGATTGCGTGAATGCTGCTCTATTTCTACTTTGTGAAGTTATTGTGGCTAGTCTTGGACTAAGTGTGTATTCTGATTCTTTAGAATTCTATCATGTTTTTGTGCTCTTTTTTGTTCCAAAATATTTGTTCTTGAATTTCTGATGTCTGTAATCAGAATGCTAAGAAACCCAGTTATTGTAATATTCCGTAACTGTGAATTCCATTTCACACTTATTTTTATGTCATTCCTTTAGGACAACTGTAGAACAAGTTTTACGGTTATTGGGTTTGATGTAAATAACTGTGTAATGATTTTCACAGTTATTGTCCATAACTGTGAATTCCATTTCACAGTTATTTTTATGTCATTCCTTTAGGACAACTGTAGAACAAGTTTCACGGTTGTTGGGTTTGATGTAAAATAACTGTGTAATGATTTTCACAGTTATTATGCATAACTGTGAATTCTATTTCACAGTTATTTTTATGTCATTCCTTTAGGACGACTGTAGAACAAGTTTCACGGTTGTTGGGTTTGATGTTAATAACTGTGTAATGATTTTCACAGTTATTGTGCATAACTGTGAATTCCATTTCACAGTTATTTTTATGTCATTCCTTTAGGACAACTGTAGAACAAGTTTCACGGTTGTTGGGTTTGATGTTAATAACTGTGTAATGATTTTCACAGTTATTGTGCATAACTGTGTAATGATTTGCACATTTCCAAGCTGAGAATTATGTTTGTGCACAACTGTGAGATCAATTTCTCAGTTATAGTTATGAGTGTTGAGGTCACTTTCTCAGTTATAGTTATTTATATCAAAACTGTGAAATAGACTTCTCAGTTTATAAATGTGAAAACCATTATACAATTATTTACATCAAAACTGTGAAATAGACTTCTCAGTTTATAAATGATTTTCTCAGATTTTTACAAGTGAAAAATAATTATTTTATTTATAAAATTTGAAATATATGATGAGTAAACTTGTTTGATTCGTCTTGGCGATGTGATTAAAACAGTGATTTCGAATTATTTTTTCGACTTTTAAATTTTGAGTTATTGTATTTTAAAAATGTAAGAGCAAAAAAAAGGAGAGAGAGATTATAGGGAGAGAGAAATATATTGTATTTTAAAAATTTTGAGATAGTATACTTAAAAAAAAAAAGAGAGAGAGAGAAAAGGAGGGTGGGCGCTGACTTGACTGGGAATGGGAGGGTGGGCGCTGACTGGGAATGGGAGGGTGGGTGCGTGAGCTTGGCCACGGGTATTTTGGTCCAGAAAAATTGCAGGGACTTATTGGTATGTTTTGAAAATGTCTAGTTTTATTGGTCGTTTTCATTTATTTGAGGGACTTATTGGTCAAAGCCTCAAATTTAAAACTTATAATTCTTCTAAAAATCATAACTAATTCCCTAATGCTCCGAATTGGATGAAACGAAAGAGGGAAGTTAGGGTTTGATATTACCTTAATTTTGGTGAAGAAAGATTGCCCAAAGAACCAACCACGGCTGCTCCTCCTCCCCTTGCAGTTCCGGCCGGCGCCCTTAGCTTGGTTTTTTAAATTTTTTTTTTCTTTTGCTTTGGTAATTGCTGAAAATAATGAAGAATTTTTAGGAAGGTTTGGTATTTAAATGTAGGGATTAACCTCCTTGGGCTTTCTCTTGCACAAGCCCAAAACCTAGCCCACTTAATTTAACCCATTCAATTTAAATAACCCATTTACTTAAGACAGGGCCGCCCCTAAGATTTTGAGGCCCCGGTGCAAACAAAGAAAATGGGCCTTTTTTTAATATTAAATTTCACTTCTACAATAAAAATAAAAATTAGCTTCACTTCTTATTTTTGAATCATTATCACTTTCGCTTACTTGAAGTAATGCTTCTCTTATATCGGAAACTTGATATCTAATAGCTTTAACACTATCAACACGACTCTCCCAACGAGTAGTCGACAAAGATTTAAGGGTCAATCCTTTTACATTATCATTCAAAATCTCCCAATTAAGATTTCTTATAAAAGGCATAGAAACCACTACAAGAGTCATTACAATAGCAACTCTAAAAAATGCAACCGTAGTTCAAATTTCAATTCTAACCAAATGTCACACACCCAAACTACCCCATCCCGAATTATAAATTGACAGGCATCAATTACTTAATTTTTAAGGCTATATCCACAGTTCCAATATCTCAAAATATGTCAAAAAATTTAGGCTTCCATCAAATTTATCAAGACATCAATTACTTAATTTTTTGCGATAGAATTTCTTCTCACGTCAGCTCAAAATTTACGGCAAAACTAGAGAAAGTTCCACGTTTGAGCGAGATTAGAAACTTCATATCGAATAATTCATGAAAAATGGACAACAGGGGACAAAAACAATAATAGATACACAGATTATACAAAATGGGAGGAGTAATTAAGGTAAAACGAAAGGAGGGAAAGAGAGACGTACTTGAGAACCCCCGGGTACGTTCTTCCGGTTCTTGTCGATTTTGTTGCTGAAACCCTAAACCCTAACGAAAATGAAACCCTAAACTACCAGACTCGTTATGAAATGGGGTAATCTGAATATGAATGTGATGGGTGTTAATAAGACCTTATGTGGGCCTCGCCGTCGCCGGAGGAAGACGAAAAGAATTGGTGTCGGTCTGTCGGAGAACTGGAGAAGCGTCGTCTCGATTGAGAGAGAAGTTGAGGAGATCGGAGAGAAGAGGACGCGGCGTGCTGGAGAACTGGAGAAGGGATACTAGTCTAAGGTAAAAAAAAAAAAAAATTGGGCCCCCTTCACAATTGGGGCCCTGTTCAAATGTTCACGTTGGACCGGTCCAAAGGCGGGCCTGACTTAAGAGTTAATTAATAATTATAATTACATTAATTAATTAATTTTTTTTTCCTCTAATAAAATAATTAATTAAAAGTCTAAAATTTTTGGGTTCTTACAATTTCCATCGCAACATGTTTTTCTGCTCAATGGGGGAGAAGTATTTTGAATTTATTGAAATGATTGTCAAATCAATATCAGTCACAAAATAAAAAGAATAGAGTGGTATTACAAAGTCATCCGTTGGAACGTTGTAGCAGCAGCTTCGCCTTAGATAATGGTTTCAGTCCTACAGTATAATTCATTTCCCAACCCAATAATTCTTGTCCCAAAAGCACAATACTATCAAGAAAATAACCTTAAGAATAGCCAAAGTGTCTATTCAGTAGAAATGGTGACAACCACTGTAAAGCGTTCAATAATGGTGACGCCGGCAAAGCCAACTCCGACTGATTGTTCAGTCATCTCCGATTGTGATCAAGAAAAGCCGATGACACATATGTTAGAGATACACAAGATACACAAGATATTGACTCCTCAAATTTAGTTTCCTAAATATTTAGTTTCCTACTTCCATTGTAATTAAATATTTAGTTTCCTAATTTCTTAAGTTCTTAATTTAGGCTAGAATCCTTTTCCTTTCCCTTCAAGGAAAACTTGTGTATATATATACTTCATGCTGAGCAATAAAATTCAGATTGCTTTTCATAAGTTATTCTCTCCAATTTGTGTTTTTATATGGTATCAGAAGGGTTCTCGATCCCCCTCTTCCAACCCCCCCTTTAATGGCGTCCAATGATGCTATCACCATCCCAAACCTAGCCGAGCCCTATGTCCCCCTTATTGTGGTCTCTCTTGTACACATTATTAAACTTAACTCTACCAATTTTATTTCATGGAAAACTCAAATTCAAGCCACCTTGAATGGCTATGATCTCTTCAAATTCTTGGATGGATCACACCCCGCCCCGCCCCAAAATCTAACCATAACCACCGCTGCCAAACCCGCCACAGACACCACTGCCGCCATACCCTCAACACAAACCTCTACTCCTAATCCTGCCTACCAAAGCTGGTACCGCCAAGACCAACTGCTCCTAGGTTCCCTCGCTGGCACCCTCTCTTCTCCTCTTGTCCCCCTTATTTCCCAATGTCAAACCACCCTTGATGCTTGGAAAACTCTCACCAAAACTTATGCCAATCCTTCTAAGGGTCACATCAAACAACTTAAGGATCACCTACGTAATATCACCAAGGGATCTCGCTCCATCTCTGAGTACATGCAAGAATTCAAAGCATGTTCGGATAAGCTCACCTCTCTTGACCGCCCCCTTGACCCCGATGATATTATTGATCGTATCCTCGATCAACTCAATGATCCGGATTTTGAAAACGTGGTTAGTGCAATACAAAACCGAGAAACCCCAATCACCTTTGAAGAGCTTCATGAAAAATTAATAAATCGCGAACTTACCATCAAACTCAAGTCCCGCTCCACCCCTACTTTCCCCGCCTCTGTCAACCTCGCCTCCAAGCCATCCACCACCCCTTCTAATTCTCGCCCCTACTCATCAAACAACCACCCCTCCTCTCGACAACCAATCCAAACCACCACCCCTTCCTCTAGCCAAACCCGCCAGCCATACAAGGGTCGCTGCCAATGGTGTAGACAATTCGGCCACTCTCTTTCCCATTGCCCCTCCTTCCGCAACCAACATCCCAATGTTACTGTCCCACCACCGCCCAGCAACACCAACAACAATAACCACAACAATTACAACCCTCGCCCCTCTCCAAACTTCATCAATTCCTACTCTCGGCCTTTCCCCACTGTTCATGCTGCCACCGCCCACACCACTCAACCACAACAAAGCTGGCTTCTTGATAGTGGAGCTACCCACCATGCTACCAATGACCTTAACAACCTATCTCTTCATTGTCCCTATGATGGCACAGAGGAACTTTTCATAGGTGATGGATCTGGTCTTCCAATCTCCAATATAGGTTCTACTTCTCTCCTTACTCCTCGCTCTTCATTCAAATTAAATCACATTCTTCATGTTCCTTCCTTATCCCGTAATATTATTTCAATCTCCAAGTTTTGTCATGATAATAATGCTTCCATCACATTCTTATCCGACCCTTTTATTGTGAAGGATATTCAAACCGGGGCAATCCTTCTCCAAGGTCCAACTAACTCTGGCATCTATGAATGGCTTCCCACTTGATCCGCCGTTCACTCTGCTTCAGTCTCGTCTACTTCAAATTGGCATCATAGATTAGGACATACCTCCTATTCCATTTTACGTCACATTAGCAATAGTTTTCAATTAAACATTCCTTGTTCTAGTATTTTTCATTGCAACTCCTGTGATTGTAACAAAAGTCACAAATTACCTTTTTTTAATAATACTATTCAGTCTTTGGACCTCTTGATGTTCTTTACAGTGATGTTTGGACTTCTCCTCTTCTCTCCCATGATGGATACAAATACTATATTATTTTTGTTGATCACTACTCTAAATACATTTGGTTCTATCCCCTAAAACACAAAAATGATGCCCTCTCCATCTTCTCACATTTTAAATCCTTGGTTGAGAAATTTTTTGGCCGCCCCATCAAAACCATTTATAGTGACAATGGTGGTGAATACATTGGACTACGTCCTCTTCTCTCTTCTCATGGCATCCAACACCTCACTTCCCCTCCTCACACTCCCGAACACAATGGCTACTCTGAACGTCGCCATCGTCATATTGTGGAAACCGGTTTGTCTCTCCTCACCCACTCCTCCATGCCTAAAAAATATTGGTCCTTAGCCTTTTCCACTGCTTGCTACCTCATTAACCGTATGCCCACCCCCACCCTAAACCTTCATTCTCCCTATTCCATTCTCCACCAACAACACCCAAATTACCTCAAGTTACGCAGTTTTGGTTGTCTTTGTTATCCTTGGCTTCGTCCCTATACATCACACAAACTTGAACCTAGATCCAATCCCTGCGTCTTTGTTGGTTACTCTCCCACACAAAGCGCCTATCACTGTCTTGACACCACCACTCACAAAATTTTCACCTCTCGTCATGTTAAATTTATTGAACATGAATTTCCCTTTGCCAAGTTCACTCATACCAACTCCTCCTTGCCTACTACTGATGAATGGTGCATCATGTCCATTCCTCTTCTTACCCCTGCCCCCTCTCTGCCTACACCTACTCCCTTGCAGCCTCCACTAGCTTCTCCTCCCTCTCCTCCTTCGGCTCCTCCTCCCTCTCCTCCCTCGGCCAATCAGCCCACCCCCCTCCTACCGAATCTGCTTCTTCCCCTCCTGTTGAAAACCCACCTACTACTGCCTCTCCTTCCCAGCCACCACCCCCACCTCCTTCCAAACCTGTTACTCGTTCCCAGAATAACATCCGCAAGCCTATTACCAAGCTCAACCTTCAGGCATCTCTTCAAAATCCCTCTGTTGAACCACACAACATTACCCAAGCTCTCAAAAGCCCATTGTGGCGTGCCGCCATGCAAGCCGAATTCGATGCCCTCAAGAAAAATAATACTTGGGAACTTATCCCCCCTTCCTCTTCTCAAAACTTGGTTGGATGTAAATGGGTTTTTCGCACCAAGTATAATTCTGATGGCTCCATTGATCGCCACAAGGCTAGGCTTGTTGCCAAAGGTTTTCATCAACGGCCTGGCATTGACTACTCTGAGACATTTAGCCCTGTTGTCAAACCTGCCACCGTTCGCACCATTCTCACCCTTGCCACTATAAATGGTTGGGACCTTCGTCAAGTTGACATCAATAATGCGTTCCTTCAAGGTAATCTTACAGAGGATGTTTTTATGGAACAACCACCTGGCTTTACTGATCCTTCTCATCCCACATTTGTCTGCAAACTGCGCAAGGCACTTTATGGTATCAAACAAGCCCCACGGGCTTGGTACAATGAACTTCATTCCTATCTCCTCCTCCTTGGCTTCAAAAATTGTGTGTCTGATTGTTCGTTGTTCACTCTTCATCACAATCTTGGTACTCTTTACCTTCTTGTGTACGTTGATGATATCATTATTACGGGTTCTAACAAAGATCTTCTCAACTCATTTATCACTCAATTTTCCGCTCGGTTTTCTCTAAAAGATCTTGGTTCCCTCTCTTACTTTCTTGGAGTCGAAGTCCTTCCTCACCATAATGGAATTCTCCTAAGTCAACAAAAGTATGTGCATGATCTTCTTCTTCGCTCTCACATGGCTGAAGCTCGGCCTGTCCCTACCCCAATGGCCGATCATCCCCCTCTCTCTGTTGACCGTGGGACTCCCTTGTCCAACCCTACCGAGTACCGTGCTCTTCTAGGGAGTTTGCAATATCTATCTCTCACCAGACTCGATATATCTTTTGCGGTAAACCGGCTCTCTCAATACATGCATAATCCAACAGAAGAACATTGGAGTGCTTTAAAGCGCCTGCTTCGTTACCTAGCTGGTACCTCCTCCCATGGTTTACTCATCACACGTGATTCTCCTCTCACTCTGCATGCTTTTTCTGATGCCGACTGGGCTGGGGACAGGGACACTTCATATCAACTACTGGGTATATTGTTTACTTGGGCAAGAACCCCATCTCTTGGAGCTCTCGCAAGCAACGTACTTTAGCCCGCTCTTCTACTGAGGCTGAGTATCGGGCTGTCGCTGCCACTACTGCTGAAGTTCTTTGGGTTCAGAATCTGCTTCGTGAACTGATGGTTCCTTCGACTACTTCTCTGGTTATTTACTGTGATAACTTGGGTGCTAATTATGTCTCTGCAAATCCAAGATTCCATTCACGTATGAAGCATCTTGGCCTTGACTATCACTTTGTTCGGGAACAAGTTCAGAATAATAGCTTGCGAGTCTCATTTATTTCGAGTAATGATCAGTTAGCGGATGCTTTAACAAAGCCTCTTGGTCGAGCACGCTTTCAGTTCCTTATGTCCAAGATTGGTCTCACTACCCGCTCGTCCATCTTGCGGGGGCATGTTAGAGATACACAAGATACACAAGATATTGACTCCTCAAATTTAGTTTCCTAAATATTTAGTTTCCTACTTCCATTGTAATTAAATATTTAGTTTCCTAATTTCTTAAGTTCTTAATTTAGGCTAGAATCCTTTTCCTTTCCCTTCAAGGAAAACTTGTGTATATATATACTTCATGCTGAGCAATAAAATTCAGATTGCTTTTCATAAGTTATTCTCTCCAATTTGTGTTTTTATAACATATACCCACAGTCGACTTCTATCGGGCCCTCAAACCCCCTTATTCTTTCGCCGCGTCGGCCTCTCAAACCCTTCAAGATTCCCTTAGCCAATTGTTAGTCCATTTCTACCCTATCGCCGGCCGGTTGCACATGGTCGAGGGCCGCCACGTCGCCCTTGACTACAACGCGGCCGGCGTCATGTTTTTTGAGGCCGAGTCTGATGCCTTGATTGAAGATTTCAAGGACTTTGCCCCCACGCTTGAACTGCGTGCGCTTAGTCCTCCTATCGACTACAGTGCTGATCTAAGCGAACTACCTCTATTATTGGTCCAACTGACTCAGTTAAAGTGCGGGGGTATCTGCCTGGGGTTGGGGTTCTTACACATCATGGTGAATGGTGTGGCAGCGGCTCACTTTATAGCTGAGTGGGCTAATATTGCGAGACATGGTTCGATAGAAAATCCACCTTTTCTTGACCGGTCAATCTTGATAGGCTTCACGGCTCATCCACCGGCTCCAACTAGGATCCGAGAAGATAAGTTTGGCCCGCTACCACTCTTGATCGGTGAAGCCAGTAATCAAGCCGAGCGAGTCAAAGAAACGACCATGGCCATGCTAAACCTCAGTAAGAGCCAAGTCGAAAGGCTAAAGGAGATGGCTAATGAGAGCCGAGCTGCAAACGTTCGAGCCTGCAGCCGGTTCGAGGCATTAGGAGCACATATATGGAAGTGCGCATCGAAAGCAAGTGAGCATGACCCCGAGCAGCGTACAAGCGTATGCGTGGTTATAGATTTCCGCAATCGTATGCCATTTCCGAAATTCTACTGCGAAAATGCGCATGCACGAGTACCGGCTACAAGCACGTTGGGTGAGGTGATAAGTAATCGATTAGCCTGCGCTTCCAGCAAGATAAGAGAAGTAATAGAAATCGTGGACGAAATTACGTGAAATTTTCTCTCGACCTAGTTAAGAGTCGACCAGACTTGACCAAATTTCGAACACAAGACAAGGTGGGGGCCACACAAGGGCCATTTCTTGGGAACCCTAATATAATGTTCATTAGTTGGTTGGTTGGGCATACCACTTTGTGGTACAAATTTCGGGTGGGGAAAGGAAATATATTTTGGTCCGGGGATTTTAAATTCAGATGATAAGTGTTATATTTTGCCGGGTTATGGTGAAGATGGATCAATTTGTGTTGCAATTAGGCTGCGAGTGTCTCACATGGACAATTTCAAGAAATACCTATTCTTTAGGAGAGATAGAGTTTGTTTTCTAGGTGCTATTGTTCAAGCTTGCAAAGCTTGAGATTGTTATTTTCCTTATCTGTAAAAGGCTATAAATAAGCCATTTGAGTGATTGAATAAAGATAACATTCCTTCACTTCTTTTCTCAGAATGTTCTCAACTTCTGGTTTCCAACGTGTTGATCGAGATCGCTCGACATTTTGAATTCTCATATTTTTTTAAACTTCGATGTTAATAATTATTGTTTAATTTTAACAGTTTTAACCACTGTACTTTAAGTACGCACTCGTTTTCTATATAAAAAAAAAAATCAAAGTACGGTGGCTAAAAATGCTAAAAAATGCACTTTAGATACGCACTCATTTTTTATGATGATTAAAAGTGATAAAAAAAACCTCTTCAATTTTCACTACTCTTTTTTGGGAGTAGGATAGATTATGAATGTATAAGCTAGACGAACATTTTGAGCAAAGCATGTTTGGCTAGAAATTCTAATAGTGTGATGAATTATATTAGTTTGTTATAATCATTCTTCAAAATAAGTGAAATAGCTAGTTGCGTGGATTTAGCTTATTTAGCTTATGTGCCACCCTATTTATCTTAAAATAAATGTTCATTTAGTAGCTAAATACTCCCTCCGTCCCATCCCAAATGTTTCAAAATGGGTTCGGCACGGGAATTAAGGAAAGTGACGTAGAAAAGAGAAAAAGTTTAAATGTTGTGAGTATGAAAAGTGATGTAGGAAAGAGAAAGTGGGGTAGGGAATAGTTAGTTGATATTTATTGTGAGTATGACAAGTGGGTCCCACAAATAAAAAAGTAATAAAAACTTTCCTTTTTTGGGTTGAGACATTTTAAATGGAACGCCCAAAATGAAAAGTTGAGACATTTGAGACGGGACGGAGGGAGTATATATATAAAATTTGAATTTTAGGGCGTCAACTAACTTGAGCAGCAACACCGACAAAGGGGATGCGGTTCTTAATGCTAGTAATCCCAGAAGGGGATACGGTTTCATTAAAATTAATTTTTTTTTATTAGTTAAAAAGATAAATATTAGTAATTAAAGACTTTTTTTTAACTAATCACTAGAAATCACTGTTAATCCATACCCTTATTAGCTAAGAATTAGTAACTTCAAACTTTTATTCATATTTGCTGAAAATTGATAACTTAATACCCTTATTTAACAAAGATTTCTTACGGTTTCATCAAAAAGTTCTTAATCACTAATATTTGTCATTTTTCAACCCTTATTTGTGAGTGATGCTGTCAAAAAGTTGAATCAGCCAAAATCCAAGCGATAGGTTATACTCCGGCGATTGAATAGCCTAAAAATAAGACAGAAAACGTAAACTAAGCCGGAGCTTCTCCGGCGAAGGCCCTCCGGCGTGAGAGTAAGTTCACGGTTTAAGAGAGAAAAATCAAATTGACAGAGTTTTGAGTCAAAGAGATAACATACCAAAATATTGGAATTAGGGTTTGTATTTATAGGAACAATAATGTAGAATCCATGTTGAATTTGAACTGTAAAGAGATAAAGTATAATCCTAAGAGGATTATATCTGTTGGAGAGTCCTTATTTGACTTGAATTGATATAGGAGGTGGTTACAATCATGATAAGATTATAACTACTAGTGTCCTTGCAGGGATAGGACTGTACAAGATCACGCCGGTATGCCGAGATGCAGATATTCCTTTCCTCGTCATACATGGGCATCTCGGACCATGATGAGCCGGGGAAGTAAAGGAATAAGTGGAGCTCGTCGTGATGATATCATAAATGAGGGAGGCACATCGTCCTCAAGGGAGATGATCTCGGCCTATGAGGGAGGTCTCCTCGGCTATTTGAGTTGGGCTTTGTTTATGCTCGCTTGTTGAGCCTTGGTCGGCCTTGTTGATGCCGAGATATATGGACGAGGAAGCCCAGGTCTTCCCTTGTAGTTGAGACTTGATGGATTTTGTTTAGGGCCCAATCCACTTGGGCCTTACCCGGACAAGCCCATGTTCGTATCTCAATTTATACTGTTCAGTGGCCCCCGACTTTCTAGCTCGGCTATGACGAGGAGAAAGTGATTTCGTCCTCGGCTATGAGAATAAGAACAGGCGTCACATGGCAATGTCGCTTCGTTATCTGTGTCGTTCCATTATTCGCCGGTTGCTGGTACAATGATGAGGTGTGGTCCACTAGGCGTGACACCCGTCTTGGAAATCACCAAAAGCATTTAATGTTGGGGGCACCATACCCGTTTACCCGTTTTGCTCCTGGGCTTGACCCATTTTGACTTGGGTTTAACGCACTTGTGAGGGTGTAAAAACAAAGCTCCCACTTCAATTTCAACCTTTATCGTCTTCAGGCATTTGAGAGCGAAATAAAGAGATTCAAAAACCCTTTGTGGTCTTGAGTGTTCAAGTGGCCCAGTATCCTCAAGAGCGTCCGATTCACCGGAGACGTTTGGTTTTGCTGTTTGATTTCGACCATCTTCAACAGAAACATGTATAATTTCTTTTCCTTCTACTGATTTCTGCGTTTAACATGCAATTTCTAGGGTTTTGTTGGATTTTATTGTTTGCAACCGCCATTGTTGAACCCATGAAGCTATTCTTGAAATTCTTGCCTTGATAATATTCTTGAACCCTCGTCTCGTTTTAGAAATGGCTCGTTCTTGGGACCATAGCCCTCAATTCCGTTATGGGTACCACAAGGGCAACGTGAGGGTTTACTGGAGAGAGAGAGGACCATGGTTGCTAGTGAACTTGACGGAGATTGGGGAAATGTTGACGAGGTGTGGATGTACGAGAATGTACATCAAGTATCCGGACAAGGCGAGGATAGACAGAGTTGATTCGATGTCCCTCAGTATAGTACTATTCCTAATTAGAGCCGAGATGATTGAGCATATTAATTTGTTCTACCCGTCGTCGGATCATCTTGACCGTCTACGTTTGAGTGGTAAGGCTCCCTCCTCGGCCTTATTGTAAGTGACGAGGAGGGGCAATCCTCCTCTTCCCCGTCTTGATGCCTTTGACGATTTTACTGATTCTTGTTCCTCAGCTTTTTGCAGATATGATGGGAAGAGGGAGTGTGGCCTCCACATCTACTAAGATTGTAGATGCCTTTGTCGAAGGAGAACAAGTAGAAGGACGAGGGAGAGGGGCCGAGGTAGAGGGGGCCGAGGTAGAGCTATTCTTCCCAGGCCAAAGCCAGTTAGGGTCGGGGATCCCATGCTGGAGGCGTTATATTCCAAGTATGGAGTGGATAGGAACGAGTATAAGTTAACTTACGTCGGCCATCCCACTTTTGAGAATGAGAGAGAGAGTAACATGTTCTATTATATTGATAACCACGTTAACTTCTATTTTAAGCAATTTCAGCAGGGACTTTGTCTCCCTTTAGATCCTTTCATTAACGAGTTTCTAGGAGACATGAGAGCCGTCCCGGCTATGCTAGGAGCCAACGGGACCTGGGTCCTCATTAGTTTCATTGTCTTATGCCGTAGTTTAGGTTTCGAGCCTACCCAAGCTGCCTTCCATCATTTCTTCTTTATCAGCTACACCAAAGAAACTAGGCTCATAGTGATAAGGAGTGATTCTAAGAAACTGAAGATTATCCTTCCTATGTCTAGCAAAGTATCAGGCTGGGAGAACCATGCAATTAGAGTGGAGAGCTGACCAGGCTGGGAGTTTCCTTCTCCTACTGATGAGCCAGCTGCCCCCAAGAGAGTACTACGAGCTGAATGGACCGGGGACTTGATTAAGCGGCTTACTAAATTTGCCGGGGTAGGTTTGCTCGATTGGTCGGCCTTGGAAACCGATGATCGTTATTATGTTCAAGCTGGGTTAATGCCGGGACAGAGGGACGGCGTGGAGCCTCTCGTCTCCGTCAATAGGGGGAGAAGATTTAACGACTAGATGGTCCATCCCGGTCTGGTCTTCCATGCTGACTGTGAACGGTGTAAGCTTGACCCCAAGGACCAATATCTTATGTAGGACGACGTCGTAGGCTGTAATTCCTCTTCTTCGTATTTGATACTTGTAAATTGATGCTTGTTTTATCCATGTCGTAATATAACCATCTCTTCCTTGTCTTTGCAGATCTAACCCCTGCACAAGAAGCCGAGATGGCCTCCCAAGATATGGTTGATCCCAAGGAGTTGATCAAGATGAAGAGGCGGTTAGCCAAGGTCTCGGCTATTGAGCAAAGGAAAGAAGAGGTCGTTCGTCATCAACTCCTCCTGGCTACTAAGGGAGATGTTGCCTTGCCCGTTAAAACGGTGGGGGAGGCTGCTAATGTTGATGAGGAGTCCTCGGGAATCCGAAATAAGCAAACAACCGAGGAGCATAGCCCCCAGATTACAACTGCTGAGACAGAGAGGCCAACTAACATACAGGCGGCGGAGGAGACGGATCTTGTTCAACGGTCTTCGAGACAAAAGAGGCCTCACTCTGATTCTGCCGAGGATCCTCCTTCAAAGAAGGCTGCTGTTGCATCTTCACCTCAATCCATCCCCCTTCACATAATAAAGTCTTATCCAGAGGCTGAGCAGCTAGCTCGGCAACTCATCTCCCAACCAACTCCCCTCAGAGGCTTGAATGTGCTGGCCAGGGAGGGCCCTCATGTTAGGCTGGGCCGAGCTGTCATCCACATGGCCATGGACGAGGAGCTTCTGGAGAATTTGGTGAAAGCCAAGCATAGTAATGAGCATATGATCACTAGGCAAGGCTTGATGATATCTGAGGTGATTATCTCGTCGTTTCTTTCTCGTACCTTGTACTTGATGTTTTGCTAATGTTGTTGCTTCTTGGCTTGTACAGTGGGCTACCATGGTTGCTCATCAGTCCATCTACAACAAAACCATGGACAAGCAAATAGCCGAGCTCAAGGCCAGTCTGAAGAGGGGGGAGGCCGAGATGGCTGCAGTTGCTGGAGTGCTGAAGGCTCGAGAAGAGGAGCTTGATCCCGAGAAGGTGGTCAAGGACAAGGCCAAGGAGAAGCTTAAGAGGGCCGAGGAGGCACCGAAGAAGGCCGAGGATGCCCGACTGAAAGCCAAGGAAGCCCTTGGGCTAAAAGATGCTGAGATGGCTGAGCTAACAAGGCTCAAAGCTGAGATCACGCAGAGAGCTAAGGGGTTTGAGGCCAAATGCCAAGAGCTAAAGGCCATCATTCCAGCTAAGGAAAAGGCGGCTGTTGCTCGGTTCAAAGCCAGCTCAGCCTTCAAAGATGCCGTCAATGACCAAACAGCCCCAATGTTCCAGGATGGCTGCATTTGGCCCGTCGACTGATGGCTGATCCCTCTCATGGCCTGGATTTGCAAGCCATTGCTCGGCTTATATGCCAGGACGGGTATGACAAAGCGGCTAGGGCCCTTCACTACCTTGTCCCATTTTCTCAGTACAATTTGGATGTGATGGCAATGATGGATGCTTGTGCTGGCAAAGAAGCATGAGTTCCTCCGTCTGTCGATCCTCACAATCTCAATGCATTAAATAGGAGATGGAGGTTGAAGCCGAGGGGACTAATGTCGGGGAGTCAGTCAACGAGGAAACTCAAATTGACGCTCGGACTGAGCAAGTCACCCGGCCAACTGTTGACGCCGAGATTGAGTATTTCTTGGAAGATCCCTTTGTAGACAAGGCTACTTAGGAACTTTTTTCTTTTGATGTAATTAGAATAGGGAACTTGTAACTCATCTTTTGAATATTAATGAAGTGTCCCTTTCTGCTAATTCATGTTGTCGTTTAACGTTATGAACTGTTTGAATGCTTGTTTGTGATTTCTTGCACAAGTACAAACTGATGTTTGGGGAAGCTGAGGAAAGGTTCCTCGTACTTCACTCTTCTATATAAGACGAGGAGGCTAGCTTTGTCTTAGAAGTTGTGGCGATTTTGTGTATCCAAGTCATTAGGCCGAGGAGAGTTCCTCGGTCTTGACTGTTTGGATTTTTCTTCTTTTCCGTCTCCTTGTGCCGAGGAAGTTGACTCGTACATAGGTTTTAGACGTGGAATGCCTGTAGTCGTTTCATGTCGAGGTGTTTCCTTGTCTAGACGTGAGTCGAGTCATTAGGCCGAGGAAGGTTCCTCGGTCTTGACTGTTGAAATGTTTCTTCTTTTTCATCGCCCTATGTCGAGGAAGATGACTCGTACATAGGTTTCAGATGGTCTTGCCTGTAGTCATTTGAGTCGAGGAGCTTCCTCGTCAAGACGTTAGGCTTCCTTCTTTTTCATCTCCTTACGCCGAGGAAGATGACTCGTACGTAGGTTTTAGATGTAGGCCAGTTAGCCGTTTATGCCGAGGTAGGCTAGGCGTTTGGCTGGTTTCTTGAAGAGTCGAGGATTGGATCCTCGTCTTCCAGTGTTATGTTTGTAACAGGTAGTTGCTTTGCACGTTGAAGAAGTAAATTCCATAACTGAACTTGATTACATCAAACTGCAATCCTACCATGCTAAAAAGGTATAAGACTAATTAAAGGCTAATATATTACATAAAATAAACTAACACTAATGATAGTATTTTTGGAGATTGTCGGAGTGCCACGGATGCTTGAGCTCTTTCCCCTCCTTAGTTTTTAGTCTGTAAGTCCTTTCTCGAATGACTTGAGTTTTATGTAGGGACCTTCCCAATCTGGGGAGAGCTTGTTCTATTCTGCCTTCCGACCAGTAGCTTCAATTTTTCTATGTACCCAATCGCCTACTTGGAATACTCTTCTGTTGACCCTCTTGTCATGGTATGCCTTGGTCCTTTGCTTATAATTCACCATCCTCATCTGTGCAGCTAGTCGTTTCTCATCTATAAGGTCTAGGTCTAGGAGCCTATTAACCTTGTTGACTTGCTCATCATAGTGGGAATTTCTCACAGTAGGGATGGCCATTTCAGCTGGTGCCATAACCTCAGAACCGAAGGTTAATGCGAATGGGGTTTCCCTGGTTAGCCCCCGGGTGGTTGTGCGAACAACCCATAATGCTAGAGGAACTTCGTCCAACCATCTGCCTTCACGTCCTTCAAGGTTCTTAGTAAGGGCTGTTAGGACCAACTTGTTGGCTACTTCTGCTTGTCCGTTGCCTTGAGGTCTGCTCACTGATGACTTGGCATGACGAACTCTTACTCTGCCCTGCTCTGTTATGAATGCCATAGAAAATTGGAGTCCATGATCCGAAACAATTGTGTGTGGGAGCCCGAAGCGACACCAGATGTGGCCATGGACGAATTTTATAGCGTTCTCTTCCGCAATCTTGGCCAATGCTTTCGCTTCGATCCATTTTGAAAAGTAATCGACAGCTACTATCACATACTTGCAATTGCCTCGAGCAGGAGGGAAGGGTCCGATGATGTCAATCCCCCACATATTAAATGGCCATGTAGGTATTACAAGAGTTTGCTCAACTGCTGGGAGTCTAGGAATGTCGGAGTTTCTCTGGCACTTATCACATTTTCTGACATAGGCTTGCGCGTCCTCCCTCAGGTTCGGCCAATAGTAACCTAATGTTATGATCTTGTCAGCTAAGGTTCTGGCCCCAGGGTGTCCGCCGCAAACGCCTTCATGTACTTCGGCCAAGAGATTCTCAATTTCCTTGGGATAGACACACCTCAGCAGGGGCTTAGTGAAGGATCGTCGGTAGAGGACTTTGTTCATCACAACGAACCTTGGTGATCTTTTCTTGATAAGTTTGGCTTGTGTTTCATCTTCTGGGAGTTGGCTCTTCTCGATGTAGTCTATGTAGTCATCGATCCATCATCTCTCCTCCCCGTCCAGGAGCATGACTTGTAGTCTTTGATATGCGGGTTCTTCAGCAAAAACTACGTATGGATTGGAGTTGGACTCAGACACATCCATAGTCGCTAGTTTAGATAGAACATCCGTGACTTGGTTATCTTCCCTGCCTATTTGTTTGATTTCGAAAAATTCCAGCTCTTTCGTCATGTCCAGGACCAGGTCTCTATATTTGGTAAGTACGAGGTTTTGGGTGTTATACTCTCCCTTTACTTGTTTGACAACAAGTTGGGAGTCACAGAATGCTGCCACTTTAGTTTCTCCATAGAAGGAAGCCAACTCGATACCAAATATCAGAGCCTCATATTCATCTTGGTTGTTGGAGGCAGGGAACTTGAATCTGATGACATCTTGGATGGTATGCTCTCCTTCAGGACTTGCAAGTACCACTCCAGCTCCGCTTCTCTCCTTTGTCGCTGAACCATCTGTGTATAGGACCCAACAATTGGATGGGAGTTCAATGGGAGACTCTTCTTCCTCCGTTGTGTTATGCTTACGGGAGGTGGGGACGTGTTCACCCATGAAGGCAGTCTCACCATGAAGTTAACCAGAGGTTGTGCCAGGAGGGTCTTCCTTGGTTAGTACGTGATATCAAACTCTGTAAGAGCGATGGACCAATTTAGGAGACGTCCGGAGCCGTCCAACTTGTGTAAGATCTTCTTCAATGGTTCATTGGTATACACGGTGATGGGATGTGCAGAAAAGTAGGCACGTAGTTTCCTTGAAGCAATAACTAGTGCATACGTGTGATGTACCCGATTTTTGAAATCAAACGGAGTCGCCACGCCATTTTTATTTTGAGGGCCAAAACTTTGAAAAAATCCCGAGATCAGAGATTTAGGTTCGGAGGTCATGTTACGCGTCGGGAAGGACGTTAGTGTGCACCCGACGCGCCTCGCAAAACGAGTCTTCCAAACATTTGAAATCCTTTGCTGTGTGTGTGTGTGTGTGTGTGTGTTTTGACCAAAACGAGTTGAAATTGAGAAAAAAAAATAGGGAACTCTTTATAAGACTTTGAACAATCCCCAAGATTTTTGGTATGATTTTTGGGTCGAGTCTTGGCACTCAAAAGATTTTTGGATTTGAAAAGCAATTCTGCCAGAATGAAAGAAGGCAGTTGACCCTTGACTTTGAAATGGACTTAAAGGCTTCAAAACCTCAGAATCTGGGGAAAGTCCGAGAATGAAAGTTTCTTAAAACACCCTAAATAGGGTTTCTGCAAAGGAACTTTCCATTTTGAAAGTAATTTGAGGGGTCAAAACCTTCTAGAAATCTCAGATGTGAAATCTGGATTTCCAGAAGCTGATGAACTGGCCTCTAAAAGAAAAATTGAAAAAAGGAGTTTTACTTACTAAAAAAATAAAATAAAATTATGTCTGGAAAGCTCTGGATGTTGGCTACAAAAAGTGTTTTGTAGTCAACATCAATTCCAAGTTTTACTGGGTCCAAAAAATAGGAAAATGGACTGAGGTCTCAGAACAATGCTACTGGACAGCTAGATGTTCTTGAGGGAAAATGTGATTTTTGGGGGATTTGCATCTATGTTCACCCCATTTTCATCCCTAGACTTGATACCACTACTTTTTATTAAGTGGTTATCATATTCAAGTCATCCTTGGGGAATTTATGGGGTTTAAACATGTCCTTTGCAAAGGGAAAGGGGGTTTTGTAAAGATGAAATCAAAGAGAAAGAATTGACTAAAGATCTAAAATGTGGACCACTTGAGATGGTCATTCATGAAGATGAACTTCAAGATGACCATCTTAGGTCAAAACTCAAGTTAAACTAGACATAAAATAAGTCAAAGTAAGAAGAACAAGATGATCAAGAAATCAAAAGAGAATTTTAGGGTTTTGAGAAGGAGGGCTTTACCAATGGTGACACCCTATCTTCCTAGGCTTGGAATTTGACTTGAGGAGTATCAAGATTTGGTGTTTGGCTTGAGGAGTATCAAGGTTTGGTGTTTGGATTTGTGTTTGGAGTGAGATTGGGAAAGATTCAAGAGAAAATGGTGGCAATCTAGAGATTCCCACTGTTTTCTCTCTATATTTCGCCAGAACTTCGTTGCTGTGATAAAAAATGTCTTGTTTAAACTGAGAGAGGAGGGCTTAATTTATAGCCCTCTGTGAGAATCAAACATATCCGCGCGGACAAGGATCGACGCGTGCACTGTTCATCTGCTACAGTGCTGGCTTTTGGACAGGAAGAATAATCTTTTTAAAATTCAAACTGAAGCTGTTTTTCAACTTTCTTAATTCGGATTTTTCTAATTTCTTTTGCTTTTTGAGATTCTTTTCTTGGTTTAACTTAAAGTGGCAATGCCCATTTTACCCTCACTTTGTTAGAAAAGTTAGGATTGTTAGGAATTGTTAGAAATGTTATAACTTTCGTTAATTTTCTAACGAAAATGCTAACAAGCTCAAATTGGAGCACTTACAGTAGCCCCTCGGCGACGGTGCTTTCGAAGGAAGCGGGGTCGTCGATAAGAGTAAGGCTCCATATTTGACAGGACGATCAAGTGATCAAGTGGCTGAACCTAATGATAGGCTACCTGCGTATCCTTAAGAGGAATCAAGCCGGTCGTAGTTTGGGTCTTTGACCCTGGAGTGACTGCATTAGGGAAGTTACCCTATGGTTTGACTATTTTCGGGAAGTCGTCCTATGGTTTGACTATTTTGGGGAAGTCACCCTATGGTTTGACTATTTTTGGGAAGTCGCCCTGAGATTTGACTCTTTTTGGGAAGTCACCCTAAGATCTGACTATTTTTGGGATGTCACCCTAAGGTTTTGACTGTTTTGGGGAGTCGCCCTGTGGTTTGACTATTTTTGGGAAGTCGCCCTGTAATCTGACTATTTTTGGGAAGTCACCCTATGGTTTGACTATTTTGGGGAAGTCGCCCTATGGTTTTGGTTTGTCGAATTAGGGGATGATTGCGTTTTATCGCTTTTCCTAGTGTTGTGTGTGATAACGTTTTAGGTGCCTCAAACCTTAATGATGGAGTCTTAGGTGCCTTGAACCTTGATGATGGTGTCTTAGGTGCCTCGAACCTTGGAGATGGCGTCTTAGGTGCCTCGAACCTTGATTTGAAATGATTTCCCTTTGACGGTTTGGGATGGATGGTCCTTTGGTGGATCTTAGTTCAGGAATATGAACCTAAATGGGGACTTAGTTCAGGAGTATGATTCTAAATCGAGGTTTCAGTTCAGGAGTATGAACCTAAATGGGGACCTAGTTCAGGAGTATGATCCTAAGTCGGGATTTCAGTTCAGGAGTATGAACCTAAATGGGGACCTAGTTCAGGAGTATGATTCTAAGTCGAGGTTTAGTTCAGGAGTATGAATCTAAATGGGGACTTAGTTCAGGAGTATGATCCTAAGTCGGGGTTGAGGGAGACTGTTTGAGGGCATTCTCGCAGGGAAAGATTAGAGTTTATGATGATTATCGGGGAAAAAGGGTGACCGTGTTGGTCAAGCGGCTGGACCTAGGGTAGGATGCCTACGTATCCTGAGTGGGAATCAAGCCTGGACGTAGTTCGAAAACTGCTGGGGATGGTCTTTGATGGTTTGACGGTATTTGGGAGTCACCCGAGGTTTGACTGTTTTTTGGGAAGTCGCCCTAAGATTTGACTATTTTTGGGAAGTCACCCTAAGATTTGATGATAATGTTCTTTTAGAAAAGTAGTTGACTAAGATATGCTTTCATACTCGTCGTGCTAACCTCGTAGCCGCTATAGGAAGGACCGAGGCTACGGCTGATGTTGATGAAGAGTTGTTGGGTTGCCGTTCGTGGGACGGTTTCTGCTGACGATTTGCTGTCTTTGGAGGCATTTTGACCTGAAGGAGGAGTTTGGTTGAGTCTGCATCTTGCTGGTGATCGTCAACCTTGTAGAAGTTGTTGAGCTTGTCTTCACATTGGGACTTCTTGCTTTTGAGAACTTGGTGTCTCTGACCGCATTGTATTTGAGAACTTGGCGTCCCTGACCGAAATGTATTTGGGAATTTGGCATTCCTGACCGATTTGGATTTGAGAACATGGCGTCCCTGACCGATTTGTATTTGAGAGCTTGGCGTCTCTGACCGTATTGTATTTGGGAATTTGGCATTCCTGACCGATTTGCATTTGAGAACTTGGCGTCTCTGACCGATTTGTATTTTGAGAACTTGGCGTCCCTGACCAAACGGTAGACATTGGAGGTGGTCTTCATTGGGGGCTGTTTTCATCCATTTGTGGACATTGGAGGTCGTCTTTTAGCAAGTTGCAGACGCCGGAGCTTGTCTTTGCCAAACTGTAGATGCTGGAGGCTGTCTTCATCCATTTGTGGACATTGGAGGTCGTCTTTGGTGAAGATCATCCTTGCCGAAAAAGGGGGATTTGATTTCACGTTTGAATTCCTGCATTCGTTAGTGAAGAGGAAGATGCATATATAACATTCATGATGACAGATGCATGCATAGAGCCAAAAATGATTGTGAGAGTATCACTGCATGTGTTCGCGAAATGATGCATTTACTTGCTTTCGAAGACGCACTTAGCCTAAGCTTTTGGCAGGGAATTTATGATCTTCAATCACTTAGGATTGTTCCTATTGGTTCAAATTTTGTGTATGCTACATGAGCCCTGGGAGATTTTTTTTTTGTGGGGATGCATGGTGATGAAAGGGGATGCGTTGGAATGTATGTGTTTGGAGACTGTTTGGGACAGATTTTGAGCAAGTGGGGGAGGTGAGAGCCCTCGATCGCAGTTTAAACAGCGGTTGTTGATGAGGTTTTGTTGACAGTATCACATGGACCTCAATTTTGATGAGATTGGATTCGGATCCCGGGTCTTGGTTGAAATTTTCCCTCTCATTCTTGGTCATCTGAAGCTGATGCTGACAGGCTCTGAGGCACATCGATATGAGCGACGCTTCTTTCATTTGGGTGAGCTGTGACTTCGGCCGAAACCTTGTTCAGAGAATGATTTGATGGAATTGCTAATGCCGGGAGAAACCCTGATCTTGAATTCCGATGCTACGGGAAGCTGCCGTGTACCAGGTTCTGAAGCTGAAATTCTTTCTTGCGACTTGATAAAATTCGGGTCCAAAGGACCAGCTTGATAAAGCCCCCGGATCCTGAGTAGGCAAAGTCCGGATTTTGAAGAATTGACTTGGCGAATCTATCTCGTAGTGAAGAACGCAATGTGGACCCAAGGATGACTATAGAAGTCCCATCTTGAAGAGCTGATACAGGAGAACCTGGGAGAACCGCTTAGCAAGCCCCAGCGTGAAGAAACTCAGAGTAGTCCTTTTGCAGACAGAGTCATCATGTGACCAAGGAGGCACCCATCTTTTCAGATCTTAGTCAACCAGTCAATGGACAAGACTCAGAAATGTTTACGTGCAGGGGCACATCTTTCGAAAAGTGGGAATGAATCCCGATTTTGTGTATACACACTCGCTTTAGGTTTGACTCTTTTGAGAGAGTATAAGCATCACAAGGTGTGGAAAAGTGTATGGAGGCCCCTGCTACGTAAAGACAATGTTTGGCTCTATTTTCCTATGATGTAGAAAGAGAAGACTTGTCGAGACACTTGAAAACTTGTCTTATTCATGATGATCACAAGGCTGCTTAAAACCCTTTGTTAATGTTCGGGTTATTCAACTCCTAATTCTGATATGAACAAATATTTTGATTAATCACAAGGAGAAGACCAACTGATATCGGGAATCAAGCTCGGAAGGGCGGAAAGTATATAGGGACGATCCTTGATGAGACCGGATTTTTTTTTTTGAAATTTGTTTGTGATTTCGACCGGACCAATTTCTGGTTGCCTACGTTCCCTCCATTATGAAGAGCTCAGGTCGCCGTAGTTCGGGTCTATCCCGAATGAAAAGAGAACGAATGTTGAAATTCGAGGGTCCGAGGACCTTTGGGGATTTTGAGGATTGAATAACATATCCCCTTAGAGTGTCCATGAAAGACACGGATGCGAAGCCCCAGTGGGACATCCACGGCAAGTGTTTGTGAGGAGAAATGAAATATGCTCACATGAAGGGAAGGGTTGAATTTGCACAATCTTTGATTGGTAATTTTGGACCAAGATGGATTAGATTCCAATTTTAAGCAAGCAATGAAGCATTAATTTGATCCTGACATCGAGGATATTAGAATGAAACTGCTATCCGATAGGACCGTAGTTGGGTTTCCGGGCTTCGATCGGCCATCGGGTGATTTTGGGAAATTTTGACCTTCTAAGATGAGAGGTCGGCCTGGGCCTTTTCTTTGGCTTGAACCTCTAAAGATGAGAGGTTGGCTTGTAGGGACGTGTTTGGGAAATCTATGGCGGGAAGATTGATTGCCTCTAAGAATGAGAGGTCAAAATTTGACTTTGGCCAAAGGCGAGGGTAATGGGAGTATCCTCTAAAATCGAGAGGATGGCTTGGGATTGATTTAAGGTAATGGTGAGAGGAAGTCCAAGCTATCAACAACTTTTTTGCGATCTTGCGAGAATTCAGGCTCCTTTTGATCATTGAGAAGTCGGGGACTTTTGAGGACCGACAGTTCTTCTTTTTTTTTTTTTTTTTTTTTTTTTTTTGTTTTTTTTTTTTTTTTTTTTTTTTGTTTTTTTTGTTTTTTGTTTTTTGTTTTTTTTTGTTTTTTTTTTTTTTTTTTTTTTTGACTTGGAAAGCCTCCCGAGGAGTTGAAGATTATCTTTGTCCTTCCTTCATGGCTTGAGATATTTTGCGCATCGCCGACTCTCGAAGCTAAACTCTTGGGCTCGCTTGGACTTTCTCTCGCATGGAGCAAAAATGATGGCTAAACCGGGTTTCAAAACACGCCGATCTTGAAATGAAAGGGTAGTGTTTAGTGAGGGTGAGGTAATGGCTTTCCTATGGGTGAAAGGTTTCAACCGCAATCCCTACTGGATGATCTAAACGAGATTTAAGTCTTCATTGCTTGCTTAAACTTTATATGAGAAAAGATCCATGCAAATTCATCGAGCAACGAGATGATGATGATGAAAGGGATGTGAGCATATGAGATGCAAGATGGGGAGTTGGTAAGCCCCCATTTGAGAAGGATATCAATTGGTTTTCTCACTCCGATTAGTTTAAATATTAATCATTTTCGAAGAATTAGTGGTTGAGCAGCACAAGTGATCATTTTGGATAAGACCATTTCAATTAAGTGTAACGTGGGTGCGCAAGTGATGTCTCGAGTCTAGCAAGAAGAGAAAAAAGACTTATATTAAAAGTTAGGCATTTAACCACTATGTCCAAAATGGACTACAACGACAAATGTCCAGGAAGGACTTAGGTGAAAGAAAAGTACTAGAACCTACGAAGGTTGACTCAAAAGACTATTTTAAAGATAGGTAGCCCCCAATCTAGCCGCTCTTTGCTGTTGAACCATGCATCTATTCTTCGACGCTGGAGACGGGAGCTATTGCAGAACTTTCCATCAGGATTTCCTTGGCAATCTCTTTCTTAATCCAACCACTTTCATCGCCTGCGATGGCTGATTCACCGACCTCACAAAGGGGCGGGTCAAATTCCATTATGCCCACAAGTCTTGGATCACCAAACTCGACCATGTTGACACTCATGTTGTTAGGGAGCGGGTTATTGATGGTATTAGGCCCTTCCGGCATCTCTAACCTCCCTTGCTCAATCAAATTTTGGATTGCCTTCTTCAGGGGGACGCAATCATCCGTCAGGTGCCCATGGTACTGATGAAAGGCACAATGCTTGGAGGTATCCAAAGAAGCGTTGGGGTTTCTTGGCTGATAATTATCCAAAGGCCGAGCAAATCTTTCTTTACCAATCCTCTGAAGATATCGCTTAAAGGCATTCCAAGGTTTCTCAAGTCTTGAGCCGGGATCTCGGATGCATCGGGCTTCTTGGGAACAAAGGAAGTGGCATTGTTACAGCCCCGTCCCGCGTAGCCGATCGCCTCTTTGCCTTTAGCGAAAGCGAGAGTAGTGTTGGAGGGAGGAGCCCGATATCCGTAGGCAGTGCAGCATCGGCCGCCGATTGTAAGCCTTTTCAAACTTAGCCCCGGAATTAACCATCGCACGCAAGTCGCCGTAGGGGAAGTGGCCGAGGGAAGCTCTCAAATGCGGCTTCAAGCATGACCGAAAGATGTCTAACCGCTCCTCGTCGAGGGAGGAATGGCCATTTCACCGAGCTTTAAGTTCCACCTCTTATAGAAATCCCCAATATTCTCATTAGGGCGCCGCATCGTTGTTTGTGTGTCAACTCGTTTTGTCTCCCCATTCCAAGTTGGCTTTGTACTTATCTCGTGAAAGTACCGGTAATCTGCTCCCAAGTAGCCCTAGCTTCAGCCGCAATCGGAAAACCATTTCAAAGCCCCCGACTTCAAAGAGAGACTAAAATAATCGGCCAACCGCCGGTTTGTGCATCCCTTAGCCTTCATTGCCAAAGTATAGGTGTCCAAGTGAGTTTTAGGGCATGCACTCCCGTCAAACAATTCCCAGAGTGGGCATCACAAACTTGTGAGGCGGTGGGGACAATCGAGCCTGGGATCTCGTAGGCCGAAGAGCGTGTTCTTTTTGGCGGTCAATTCAAAGAATCGTGCTTTCATTTCCTTGTGTTGCTCCATAAACCAAGCCAATTGGGGATCCAAAGGTGGAGCCATAGCGTTCAAACCAGCGACTGAGCTGAAGAGAGGAGTTACCACTGGCGGCACACTGGTGGAAGGGATACCATATTCCGCGGCATAGGTGAAAACCTGTCCTTGGCCCAAATTACCCTGGGGAGTGTAGGTAGGAGCTTGGGCAAAAGGATAAAACCCAGCGGCTTGCCGTTGGCTTTCCATTGGGCAGGGAAGGCGGAGGCAGACTGAGGTAGCCTGGATAGCTCGGATTTCCGGAGTGAGGCCCATAAGTAGGCTCGAGTGTGGGCCGCCGTCCTAGGATTGTCAATTGCATGGCCGCTCGTGGCGAAGGTGCGTAACTGTGGGGATATCGCGGTCCTGGTGATTCGGATGACACCGGGATGGAGGCTTGATAACCCATAGAAGTCTCGAGTGAGAAATGGATTTGTGAGAGCTGTGAGGAGCAAATGAGCTAGTACCATTCTGAGGTGGGACTCCGATTGTTGCCCCGAACCAAACCGGGGTGGTATCCCAACCGTTGCCGTGAAGGTCCGGATTGATTGGTCCCGAACCGAGGTGGGATCCCCATTTGCCGTGGCATTCCGGGTAGCCCCAAGCATGAGAAGATATTCCGTATCGATTTTGTCCCCACCGAGGACTCGGGAATTGGCCTGCCTCGCTCTGGGCCGCAGGGATCCAGTGGTCCGCATTTGGGAGCCGGGCCGACCTGCAGGCCGAGAAGCATGGATTCTCGTGGTAGTACCGTGGGAGGCCGGTGGTGGCATCCTCGGGAGTAGTCGGGCTGACCAAGAGTGGGGTTGAGGTCTTCCTCTTCTTCCACGGTGAAGGTGCCATCCGGGTTGAGACTGCGGCGGCCGACCATGGCTCTTAATAGCCTCGATAAGGCTATTCACCGTGCTTCCCGTCGCACTCTCATCCGTTTCGCTAACCGATTCCATTGTTGTTCGTCCGAGGAGTCCCGAGAGGCGGAGTGACGTTGTCCCCATCGTTACACGGCTGATGCAGACATTCCGAAACCCGGAGTTGAAACAAACGACGAAGCCGACGATGCGCTTGACTCTTCCCAACCTGATCAAACGGTGACCCGTGCCCGAAACCAAGCTTTGTGCGGAGTCTGGGGAAAGACACTAGGGTTCAGATGGCGGGAATTGAAGGTGGGTAGGTGTTTGGGCTCAAGGCTCGTGCAACATGCAATTATTTTTTCATGTTTACTTAAAACACGTTTTATTAACCTAATCGGTTGGAAAAGATTGCTATTTTTTTTTTTTGCAAACTACTCTGATTCCTGGATCAGTGGGCCCCGTCACTACGTCTATAAGCCCCTCGTATTTCACCTGTATTTCGACCTCCCAGGGTGGACAGCCCCGGGCGAGGGTCCTATAGGGCAAGCGGGTCCCACCGACCGAGAAGAAAAACGATCCTAACAGTCTGGCGGGTAATCGAGTCTTAACGAGCATTCGATGTAAATTACGGACAAAGCTGACGTCGAAGTCAAGATCGTGTCCGAGGGCTCGACAAAAAGTCGGCATGATTTGGACTGATAAATGTCCACTATTGATCTTGACTCGTCGTCAGTTAGGCCGTAATTAGGCATGGAACAATCGTTAATCCTTGATGACTCAGTGTCATCTTTCGGGAAGTCGATGTATAATTTGTGCCGCCTGTAGCCGGTCAAGGCGCCAGGTCAATATCTGTCAAAGTCTGCGGCGGAAAACCGGCAACTTCGACCGATTAGGGTCCCGAAAGATATTGAGTCGGTATGCCGACAAAGGCTTGAAAGGAAAGGTCTATACACGTACAGGGCATGACACGCACTGGACTAAAAACCAACCGGGTCTCGGACAAAGTGTGTCACGGACAAGTGCATGGTCGACACGAGGCTCCATGGGATGTTTGGGTAGTCCTGTGCTCATCCGAGAGGCGTAATAAGACCAAACGGACCGCGACAAGGATTTCCCCGGGTTAAGGACGTAGTGTGCAGTGTACGGTCAACGTGCGCGTAGTGTGCAAGCAGTCTATCTTCTTTTTCTGAGTAAAATAGAATTTTTTTATGTGTCTTAAAAGGCATGATGCATGATTTTTTTTTTTGAAAATTTTCTTTTGAAAAATCTTTTTTTTTTGAAAATCTTCTTTTTTTTTTTTGAAAATTAATGAACACATAAGCACATAAGCACAAAAATTCCAACAATTAGGGACATTATTCCGACAGTCAAAATTTTGACTTTCTCCGAGGCGGCCAAAACAACATGAAAACTGTGCAAAAATCAACACACACACAAAAAATGATTTTCAAAGCCGGGACGGAAGCTTGACCCTCAAAAGCTTTTTTTTTTGAAAACGGTGATACCGGTACGTGGGATTGTTAGACCACAATTTATCCCCGACTCGTGTTAGGAGGCGATAACGGGAAATTTAGTGGTTTCCACCAATATACCAAATACCATTTTTTTTAAAAAAAGCTTAGTTCCCCAGCGGAGTCGCCACTGTGATGTACCCGATTTTTGAAATCAAACGGAGTCGCCACGCCATTTTTATTTTGAGGGCCAAAACTTTGAAAAAAGCCCGAGATCAGAGATTTAGGTTCGGAGGTCATGTTACGCGTCGGGAAGGACGTTAGTGTGCACCCGACGCGCCTCGCAAAACGAGTCTTCCAAACATTTGAAATCCTTTGTTGTGTGTGTGTGTGTGTGTGTGTGTGTTTTGACCAAAACGAGTTGAAATTGAGAAAAAAAAAATAGGGAACTCTTTATAAGACTTTGAACAATCCCCAAGATTTTTGGTATGATTTTTGGGTCGAGTCTTGGCACTCAAAAGATTTTTGGATTTGAAAAGCAATTCTGCCAGAATGAAAGAAGGCAGTTGACCCTTGACTTTGAAATGGACTTAAAGGCTTCAAAACCTCAGAATCTGGGGAAAGTCCGAGAATGAAAGTTTCTTAAAACACCCTAAATAGGGTTTCTGCAAAGGAACTTTCCATTTTGGAAGTAATTTGAGGGTCAAAACCTTCTAGAAATCTCAGATGTGAAATCTGGATTTCCAGAAGCTGATGAACTGGCCTCTAAAAGAAAAATTGAAAAAAGGAGTTTTACTTACTAAAAAAATAAAATAAAATTATGTCTGGAAAGATCTGGATGTTGGCTACAAAAAGTGTTTTGTAGTCAACATCCAATTCCAAGTTTTACTGGGTCCAAAAAATAGGAAAATGGACTGAGGTCTCAGAACAATGCTACTGGACAGCAAGATGTTCTTGAGGGAAAATGTGATTTTTGGGGGATTTGCATCTATGTTCACCCCATTTTCATCCCTAGACTTGATACCACTACTTTTTATTAAGTGGTTATCATATTCAAGTCATCCTTGGGGAATTTATGGGGTTTAAACATGTCCTTTGCAAAGGGAAAGGGGGTTTTGTAAAGATGAAACCAAAGAGAAAGAATTGACTAAAGATCTAAAATGTGGGACCACTTGAGATGGTCATTCATGAAGATGAACTTCAAGATGACCATCTTAGGTCAAAACTCAAGTTAAACTAGACATAAAATAAGTCAAAGTAAGAAGAACAAGATGATCAAGAAATCAAAAGAGAATTTTAGGGTTTTGAGAAGGAGGGCTTTACCAATGGTGACACCCTATCTTCCTAGGCTTGGAATTTGAATTGAGGAGTATCAAGATTTGGTGTTTGGCTTGAGGAGTATCAAGGTTTGGTGTTTGGATTTGTGTTTGGAGTGAGATTGGGAAAGATTCAAGAGAAAATGGTGGCAATCTAGAGATTCCCACTGTTTTCTCTCTATATTTCGCCAGAACTTCGTTGCTGTGATAAAAAATGTCTTGTTTAAACTGAGAGAGGAGGGCTTAATTTATAGCCCTCTGTGAGAATCAAACATATCCGCGCGGACAAGGATCGACGCGTGCACTGTTCATCTGCTACAGTGCTGGCTTTTGGACAGGAAGAATAATCTTTTTAAAATTCAAACTGAAGCTGTTTTTCAACTTTCTTAATTCGGATTTTTCTAATTTCTTTTGCTTTTTGAGATTCTTTTCTTGGTTTAACTTAAAGTGGCAATGCCCATTTTACCCTCACTTTGTTAGAAAAGTTAGGATTGTTAGGAATTGTTAGAAATGTTATAACTTTCGTTAATTTTCTAACGAAAATGCTAACAAGCTCAAATTGGAGCACTTACAATACGCTATCTTATACACATTAAAGTATCTTCTTTCCACGTCTGACAATGCCTTAGAGACATAGTAGACTGGTTTTTGAGTTCCTTCATCATTTCGTACAAGAAGAGCTGCAACTGCATGATCTGTGGCGGCTAGGAAGACATACAACATCTCGCCAGTAACCAGACTGCTTAGCAAGGGAGGGGATCCCAAGTACTCCTTCAATCGGAGGAATGCTTCAGAGCATTCAGGAGTCCAGGAGAAGTTCTTGGCCCCTTCAATACCTTGAAGAATGGCAGTGATTTTTCGGCGGATTTGGCAATGAATCTTCTAAGAGCCACTATTCTTCTGTTCAATCTCTGAACCTCCTTGATGTTGGTAGGTCCTTCATGTCAATATGTTCCTTGATTTTTTCAGGGTTTGCCTCTATTCCCCTTTGTGATACCATGAAGCCTAGGAACTTTCCAGCTGTCACCCCAAACACACATTTACTTGGGTTTAGCTTCATGTTGTTAGCTCGAAGATTGTTTATAGTTTCCTCCAGGTCGGGGAGTGTGACTACCCTCCTTGGTCTTTATGACCATGTCATCAATATAAGCCTCCATGTTGCGACCTATTTGTTCTCCGAACACCTCATTTACTATGCGTTGGTACATGGCCCCCGCATTCTTAAGCTCAAAGGGCATCATGAAATAACAATAGTTTCCCCCCGATGTTTGGAAGGCCGTCTTCTCGATGTCCTCTTTCGCCATTTTGATTTGATGATAGCCTGAATAGGCATCTAGGAAACTGAGAGTTCGGTGTCCAGCTATGGAGTCAACCAACTTGTCAATTCTGGGGAGAGGATAACTGTCTTTAGGGCTGGCCTTGTTAAGATCAGTGAAATCTATACACATTCGCCACTTCCCATTTTGTTTTTCACCATTACCACGTTGGCCAACCAAACAGGGTATTTCACTTCTCGGATGATTCCAGCGCTAAGTAACTTTTCCACCTCTTCCTTGATAGCTTCATCCTTCTCCCTTGCAAAGATCCTCCTCGTCTGCGAGATGGTTTTAGCCAATGGGTCAACTTCCAGGAGGTGGAGGGCTACTTCTTCATTGATCCCCCTAATGTCTTCAACTCTCCAAGCGAAGACATCAAGACTGTTTTTTAAGAGGGAGATGATTTCTTCCTTCTCTTCCGGGGATAGCTGGCCCCCGAGTTTAATTTTTTGCTCAGGGTAGTCGGGGTTGATGACTACCTCTTCCAATTCATCTACGGGCTCCATTTCTGGACCGTCTCGAAATTCCAGAGATTCGATAATGATTTCTCTAAGTCTTCTACCCTCATTGTCATTTACGTTGAGGCCTTCCTCTTGCATCAGTTCATCAGCGTCGTGCAGATCGACAATCCTCAAGTCATGGTTGGCCCCCCCCGAGTTCTGGCCTTTGACGAGAACAGGATCTGTCTCTTGGACGGACAGAACTATGCCCTAGTCATCTGCGATTTCTAGGACCACAGGTTCCTCTTCTAGTATTTCACAAATATAGCTCATCCTAGAGCTAGTGTGGGTAGTTTTCAGATATTTAGATATTTTGATGTTATCTTCCGGGGTATCTATCTCCACGCTTTTAGATGCTTTCCGGCTTCTTATGACATGCTCCAAGAAGTCCTTGGCGGTCGCCCTCACGCATCCAATTCCAACACGAGTAGAAAATTTGACTAGTTGGTGAGGAAGGGAGGCGACCAACCCAAGTTTTGCTTGATTTGGAATGCCTAAGATTGCATGATAGTCACTTGTCAGATCCATTACTACGAAAGTGACTGTAGCTATGGTTCGGAAGGGATGTTCACCAACTTCCAGCTGTAGGTCAACAGTTCCCTTGGCACCGACTTTATGGTTGGTGAAACCTTCTAGCCTTCCATGATACGGTTCCAGGATGGTGTCTTTCAATCCCATCATTTGGAAGGCAGAGTAGTACAAGATATCACGAGAGGCCCCCATGTCGATGAGAAGTCTTTCAGATTCACAGTTGTCAATTCGACCCTTTATCACCAAAGGTTGCTCACGGGCTGCCCGACTTCCAGCCAATTCATTGGGAGAGAAACTTATGACCTCTTCCGCCTTGTGAACCCAAGTAGGAACATGGTAATCCTTACTCAACTCATGAATCTGGTCCCTTAGCTTTCTGGTAGAGACCACCTCTTCTCGAATCACATGCAATTTGGCCCTAGGAGGCCTCTGCTCCATGTCCTCGCTTTTGTCATTGTCTTCACTCTCGTCCTCCTTCCGTTTCCGCTTGCTATCTTTCCTCATGACATAGCGGTCGAGTTTGCCCTCGTCAACCCACTTTTGGATTATTCGTTTGAGGGAAATGCACCTTTCAGTTGTGTGACCATGGCCCTTGTGGAAATCACAATATTTAGAAGGGTCACGAGGGAACTTTATTTTATCATTCAGTGGACGAGGAGGTGGAAGGTTCACCAGTTGTAGGATTTCAGTGATGGGTTTGGTAAGAAGGGTAAATTTTTTAGCCTTTTCAGAACCCCTTGTTCTATTCTTCCCCTTGGATCCGTTACAATTTCCATTTCCATTGGAAGCATGGCGAGTGCCTGCTGCTTCCGGTTCTGTCTTGTCTGACCTCTTCTTGCTTTTGTCTTCCGCCATGGCAATTGCGTACGCCACATTGTACAAGTCTGCTTTGGACTTTGGCTCTCGGGCGGAGAGTTTATAGATAAGTGGACCGGATCTCAATTCGGAATTGAAACACACAATCACCTCCCTTTCTGTGAGGCTTTCTTCCACTTGCTCCGCCATAGTTTGAAATCGGTTGTAATAGCTCAAAGTGGTCTCATTTTTCCTTGCTCGATATTGGCAAGGTCAGTTAACCTCTTATTCCTCCTCCCTGCCGTGGCAAAGTGGTCTACGAACATCCTCCTCATGTCCCTCCAGCTATCGATGAAACCCTTTTTTAGCTCACGGAACCAGGTCAGGGCTGTTCCGGAGAAGGTGCTCGCGAAAGCTTTACAGAGCATGTCATCGGCCTTAATGAGGAGGGCCATAGTCGACTCGAAACTTTGCACATGGTCCCGTGCATCAGTGGTTCCAGCATATTTCTCAAAATTCGGGATCTTAAAGAGAGGATTAGGTGGTACATCTGTTATTCTTTGAGAGAAGGGACGAGTGGCCCAATTATCATCATCTTCGTCGTCCTTCTTTCCCTTGTCCATATCATCAATTCTCTTTTTCAAGAGTGACAGTTCTTTAGCATCCACCCCCTTTTCAGTACTGGAATGGGTGCTTCGCTGGGAACTACGATGGGACCTGTCCCTTGGGTGACCATTCACCTTACTGTGCTCCCCGTCATTTCGAAGGTTCTCTCCTCGTCTAGTAGGTACCTCATCCTTTCTCAGCTCTCCCTCACATCCGCCGAGGACCATTCTGTATGGCTGTGGAGTCCTTGGACTTGCAAAGTGACGGGGACGAGGTGAATCATGTTGGGGACGAGGAGAATCACGCCAATGATGGTTATGACGAGGGACAATGCCGAGACGAGGAGGGGACAAACACCGGGACAGACTGAGCCTTATTCGTAAGTCTTTTGAGTCTACCTCCTGGTCTTTTGAATTTAAGTGGCTCCTTAGGTCCACCACTTCCTTCTCGTTTTCCTTATTGTTAGGCCGAGGACGAGGGGCATCTTGGAGGTTCTGCTTAAGTGGTACAGTAGGCTCACGGGGTGGGGGATCTCGGCCACGATGAGGACTCATCTGGCTACCTCGTCTCTCGCCCTGAGTTTCCCTTTCACGAGAGTTGCCCGACCTCAAAGGCCTGATGAACTCGGCCATGGAGTTTTCTGGGTCCAGTTGCAAAAAAGCCGCATGGGTCTCATAGATACGTTGCAATGTTTCCATCTGATGATGCAACAAGGTACGTCAGTACCTGCCCGTCTCCCTCGTGGACGAGTAGAACGAGGAGGGTTGGTACCTGCCCCATCGGCAGCTGGCTGTCCAATAGAGCGAAGAGTCATGCCGAGAGGAGGTGGTCCCTCGATCAAAGGTTGAGGGGTAGGAAGCATCTCGTGGTGGGATGGGTCTCGTCAGCGTGAGTTTGACCGTCCTCGTTAATAACACTTGCAAAATTTCCGTCTTCCATTGAAATTCAATAATTATGGTGCAAATCAAATTTCTTAACACAGATCCACACAAAATTGCAAACAGCCAAAAATTCTCAAGGAACAACTTTTTCCAGTCAACGGAATCTGGCTAAATAACAATTCCGGCCAAAATCACAAATTTCTGGCCAAACTTAGAACAGAGTTCGAACGCCAATTACACAGAATTTAATTGCGACTGTTTATGCACCAGATTTTCGGCCAAACACCAATTTTTCAGGCGAAAAATTGCAGAACCCAACTAACACGGAACAGATCAAAAGTGAAACAACTTGATTTCCGGCCAGAATCAAGAATTATCAGGCTGAGAAAAGGCACAGGCGAACGGATTTTCAGGCTAAACAATGGGTCTTTGATTCGATTCCCGACAATGGAACCAAACTGATGCCGCCAAAAAGTCGAATCAGCCCAAATCTAAGCGATAGGTTATACTCCAGCGATTGAATAGCCTGAAAATAAGACAGAAAACGTAAACTAAGTCGGGGCTTCTCCGGCGAAGGCCCTCCGGCGTGAGAGTAAGTTCACGGTTTAAGAGAGAGAAATCAAATTGACAGAGTTTTGAGTCAAAGAGAAAATGTACCCAAATATTGGAATTAGGGCTTGTATTTATAGGAATAATAATGTAGAATCCATGTTGAACTTGGACTGTAAAGAGATAAAGTATAAACTTAAGAGGATTATATCTGTTGGAGAGTCCTTATTTGACTTGAATTGGTATAGGAGGTGGTTACAATCATGATAAGATTATAACTGCTAGTGTCTTTGCAGGGATAGGACTGTACAAGATCACACCGGTATGCCGAAATGCAGATATTCATTTCCTCGTCATACATGGCCATCTCGGTCCATGATGAGCCGGGGAAGAGATAAGGAATAAGTGGAGCTCGTCGTGATGATATCATAAACGAGGGAGGCACCTCGTCCTCAAGGGAGATGATCTCGGCCTATGAGGGAGGTCTCCTCGGCTATTTGAGTTGGGCTTTGTTTATGCTCGCTTGCTGAGCCTTGGTCGGCCTTGTTGATGCCGAGAAATATGGAGGAGGAAGCCCAAGTCTTTCCTTGTAGTTGAGACTTGATGGATTATGTTTAGGGCCCAATCCACTTGGGCCTTACCCGGACAAGCCCATGTTCGTATCTCGATTTATACTGTCAGTGAGGTTTGAAATATCGATCAATTTTCTACGAACGAGTTTGAAACTTTATACCCTTATTTATTATTTACCCGTGAATTGAAAACTCTTTTTTTATTATTATTATTTCATTGGTTTCAAAGAACTTGTAAATTATTTGAGGAGGAAAGAGTGTAGTACATAACGGGTGACTTAAATACTTTTCATTTCATTTCATTTGACTCTAAATTATAATTCCTTAATTAATAGTCTCATTCGACTTGAAATTAAGCTATTAAATTAAGGTTAGTAATAGAAATAAAAAAGAATGTTAAAGTGTTTGAATAGTTAAATTATGGAACGAAGGGAGTAATGAATTAACACTTGAAAACTTTGATTAGCGAGATTGTTGAGATCGTGAATGTTGCAAGACTTTTGAATTTAATAAATATTTGAAACAAATAGTCTACCCAAAAATATTTAGGAACCCTTTTAGCGAGAATCTGAGAAGAATGACACTTGGAGGACTTTTCTTTTCTCGCGACATGCAGATCTGAGAATAATGACACTTGGAGGACTTTTCTTTTCTCGCGACATGCGAGGTAAGGATTAATTTTAGAAAACGAAAATTTTATGTAATCTATTTTCAAGGCTTCAAAACTCCGAGAACAAAATTCTTAACCTACAATATGCTTGAAAACAAAGTATAATGATTTCCTCTCGAATAATATATTTTTTAAAATGTTTTAACATTTGAATGGCTATATTTAATATTTGAGTTATAAAATAGAAGCATAAGTGTTACATTAAAATCATGACATTAATACAAATTAGTTGAGAAAAGAACGCATTCATCTGCGGTGGGGATAGTTACATTTTATTAATATTATATGTATTGAATTATTTAATAATATTTTTCTATTAAGCAATATCATTATGTCCCGTCGAGTATCGACGGATTACTGACTAGTATTAGTAATTAAAGAGTTTTTTTAACTAATCACTAGAAATCACTGTTAATCCATACCCTTATTAGCCAAGAATTATTAACTTCAAACTTTTATCCATATTTGCTGAAAATTGATAACTTAATACCCTTATTTAACAAAGATTTCTTACGGTTTCATCAAAAAGTTCTTAATCACTAATATTTGTCATTTTTGAACCCTTATTTGTGAGGTTTGAAATATCGATCAATTTTCTACGAACGAGTTTGAAACTTTATACCCTTATTTATTATTTACCCGTTGAATTGAAAATTCTTTTTTTTTATTATTATTTCATTGGTTTCAAAGAATTGAAAATTCTTTTTTTATTATTATTTCACTGGTTTCAAAGAACTTGTAAATTATTTAGGAGGAAAGAGTGTAGTACATAATGGGTGACGTTCATTTCCTGATAATAAGCGATGATGTATTCGGTTCCCCGCCCGATTATGAAACATAAAAGGTTGGTTGTGCATCAGTTATTTTTTTTGTGAATTGATCCAGTTTAAAAAACCGAAATGTTTAATAACGTCACTACTGCTATTTTTTCATAGCACTCTCCTACATGCAATACCGTGAGATGTCCAGATATTTATCCAAGTATAATTTGAAAAGTGCCTAACACCGGTGTTAAGAAGATTTCCTCGTGACGGGAAAGTGGTGTCGGTAATACCTTCTGACACTTTAAAGAGTAGGTCTGCTGAGAAATGCGTTTCTCCATAAGTTATGGAGAAACGTGTTTTTTCAAATGTTCTGGATATCAGTCTCAAAGGTTCTGGATATCCAGAACCCTTTGATCATGATATCCAGAAGTTATGTTAGAATGGGACAAACACATACCAACTTTCTAGATATCAACTTAAATAGATTCTAGATATCAATTTCAAAGAGTTCTGGATATCCAGAAACTTTCAAAATGAATAACCAGAAATTTAGAATTGCACAAGCCAAGGCCATGGGCCAAGGTCATGGCCAATACAAAAATTTCTGGATATCCTTTCAAAAGGTTCTGGATATCCTTTCAAAAGGTTCTGGATACCCGTTTCTCCATGGGCCAAGGTCATGGCCAATACAAAATTTCTGGATATCCTTTCAAAAGTTCTGGATATACTTTCAAAAGGTTCTGGATATCTAGAACATTGAATGTTGATATCTAGAATTTCAGAATTCACTCAAAATCAATCTCATTAGAACCAAATCCACCCATGACCCACATTCCACGGCTAGGCACACCACGATTCACCAAAAACAACATGTAATATCCAGGAGGAGCAATCCCGCCGACCGCTGGAGCCACAACCGTAACGGAGTTCGTGGTGGTCTTCATCAATGGCAGAATCAACATCCTCTGGTTCATCGAGAATCCGTGAGTGGTGAACGACGGTGCAATCATCGTCACTGTTGGGGACGGATTTTTCATTATATGTATATGGTTGGCATCTTAAGCAGGTCAACATGTCAAGACGCCTCAGTATCCTGATCTCTACAACTTGACCTCTACAACTTGACCTCCACAACTTGGTCTACAACTTGGTCCACAAGTTGACTTTTTACAAGTTGACTTTTTACAAGTTGACTTTACATGTTGAGTTCACATCTTGGACCGACATCTTGGCTCAACGTCTTCATCAACATCTTGAGGCCGGACCAACTTGGGAGCAGTTTTGCGGTTCCTATTTTTTAGGAGATACTTGTGCACTCATAGAAGACCAATTCAACCACGACTCTTCACCAACCACCATCAACAGTCATTCCCGAAATCTTCTCCTCAGTAACTCCATCATGCCTAGTTTTTAGGGATTTGATTATTATCTTTTTATTTTATCCTTATTATAAATAGGGTATGGAGATTATGAAAAACACATGTATTTTCACACACTCACACTTTTGTAATTCTCTCCATACTTCCGAGCTTGTAACTCACTGATCATAGTAAAACTTTGGTCAAGGTAGGTCTTCCAAAACCTCCCGAGGTTTTATGCCGGCGAACGAGTTGTTCAAGGGCTTTCCTCGTTAAAATCCTTTGTCATTTTCATTTTGATTATACACACAAATCTATATTCCAATTCACCCAATTCTTTCCTTGAAATATTTGGTTATTTACAATCACTTGTCGAAATTTGACCAAAACAATTTGGCGCCGTCTGTGGGAACTTTGGTTTTTTAGATTTGTTTAGAACATCAAAATGATCAATCCAACTTCCGGTCAGGTAACCTCAGTAACCTCCGCGGTGGGGGCGGGCGGCGGGGCAGCTAGGTGCACCTCGAGAGATGGCCGCGTCTGAAATCAATCTTGGTTTCGTGACTAATATGGCAACCATGTTGAATGAGCTGAATAAGCGAATGGATGCTCAGCAGGATACCAATACTATGATTTTCAATGCAATTGAGAATCTGCGAAAAGGGAATCAAGTTGAGCCTCAAGTTGTAACTCCATTATCACCTTTATTTCCTAGAACTCTTTTTGGTGTAGGTACTGGGGGCAATCTTGGAGACATCCCCATGGCGAGTGCAGTACAGACTGATAGTACAACTGTAACAACTAGTCAAGTTGCCCAACATGGTCACACCTTCCCATTCAGCCAACCTGTGCCAACATCTTGCTACACTTATGCCACTCCGTCTTTAGGAAAAACAGGGAGTTTTTATAATGCATTTGATCACTCTGCTTCTCAATTTTACACTAACACTTTTGTAGAAAGCCAAGTTGCTAGAGAGTTACAGCAGATCAAAGAAATGCTTATGAACTTGCCTGGAGTTGCTTTGCCATTTCATCAAGCTTCTCCAACTTATTATAATGAGTCTCGCTTTGTTCCAGCGATAGCTAACATGGAGATCCCGAAGAGATTTGCAGTGCCCCACATGAAGAAGTACGATGGGAGCACAGATCCAGTGGAGCATGTATTGCTATACCAAGAATTAATGGACATTATCAGCATTCCTTCAATCTTCAAAGAAGCCTGTCTTTGTAGGGGCTTTGGTTCCACCTTGTCTGGACCAGCTTTGAAATGGCTAACCGGCCTATCCCTAAACTCTATATCATCTTATTCTCAATTAGTCAATATGTTTGTGAATCAATTTTCATGTAATAGAGCTTTTGAGAAACTAACTAGTGACCTCTACAGGGTGGTGCAACAACCTGACGAAAGCTTGAAGGACTATTTGAACAGGTTCAACAAAGAGGCAGTGACTATCCCCAACTTGAACATGTTCACACCACCGAGGCATTCGAGATTGGGCTTGAAGAAGGGTCACCTTATTATGACGAATTGGTCATGACTCCATGCAAGAGACTTGAAGATGTCGGGACGAGAGCCGTTAAATTCATCGGACCGGAAGAAGATAAGCTCATAGTCCTAAAATAACCACAATGAGGGCGACAAAATGAGAAAAGATGACCACCTATCTTCAACATGTCAAAATGTTAGCAAAACAAGTACCTCAAGTTGTATTCCATGTAAGTTGTCATTTTTTCATAAAAGCAAACTCCAAAAACGGGTATGTTTTAAATTTTGCCAAGTCATTTATTTATGTTTGTCAATCCTTATGTTATGCTAAAAATTCTTCGACTTAAGCATCGGAGGGTAAAGCTAACACCCAATCCTAACATGAATTTGTTTTGCAAGTTATACAACTTGAACAAACAGCTTAGGCTCAACATGTTGACACGCCAGTACGGCTGATACATGTTGAGACCTAAGCTGGAGCAGGCTCAACATGTTGACACGCCAGTACGGCTGATACATGTTGAGACCTAAGCTGGGGCAGTCTCAACATGTTGACACGCCAGTACGGCTGATACATGTTGAGACCTAAGGCCGGAGCAGTCAAACATGTTGACACGCCGGGACGGGCGACGATACATGTTTGGACCTCGAAGAAGAATTTCAACTTGTTGACACGCCCGGTACGGGCCGATACATGTTGAAACTTTACTGAGAGGATAGAACATGTTGACACGCCAGGACGGCTGATACTTGTTCTATTTCTTCAAACGAATTAAGGTTTCGACACCTTCGCCTGGGCGCACGTTTTCACACTTATTCAAGTTGTGAACTATTAGTTGTAACGTTAACATGTTACCAAACGAATTAAGGTTTCGACACCTTCGCCTGGGCGCACGTTTTCACACTTATTCAAGTTGTGAACTATTGGTTGTAACATTAACATGTTACCAAACGAATTAAGGTTCCGACACCTTCGCCTGGGCGCACGTTTTCACACTTATTCAAGTTGTGAACTATTGGTTGTAACATTTTCATGTTACCTACGGTTTATAACATTTACATGTTATCTAAAGAACAAACAAAGTGTCTCTCAAAGACATGCCAAATCAAATTTAAAAATTTTGAGGACCAACCCTCATCTAACATTCCAAATTTCAAACACCTTAAACTAATGTTTCTTAAAGCTTTATCTTGGTTTCTATCAAGGACTTAAAAGCATCATTCAAGGCGTTCGACAACTCTTTGGCGTAATCAACCGCTTCCTTAATGTCGATGGGGAGAGTAGCAGTTTTAAAATTCCTTGAATCTCCAAGTTTTCTCCGATTCAAGAAATTTTGGGGGCAATTGTTGGGGACGGATTTTTCACTATATGTATATGGTTGGCATCTTAAGCAGGTCAACATGTCAAGACGCCTCAGTATCCTGATCTCTACAACTTGACCTCTACAACTTGACCTCCACAACTTGGTCTACAACTTGGTCCACAAGTTGACTTTTTTACAAGTTGACTTTTACAAGTTGACTTTACATGTTGAGTTCACATCTTGGACCGACATCTTGGCTCAACGTCTTCATCAACATCTTGAGGCCGGACCAACTTGGGAGCAGTTTTGCGGTTCCTATTTTTTAGGAGATACTTGTGCACTCATAGAAGACCAATTCAACCACGACTCTTCACCAACCACCATCAACAGTCATTCCCGAAATCTTCTCCTCAGTAACTCCATCATGCCTAGTTTTTAGGGATTTGATTATTATCTTTTTATTTTATCCTTATTATAAATAGGGTATGGAGATTATGAAAAACACATGTATTTTCACACACTCACACTTTTGTAATTCTCTCCATACTTCCGAGCTTGTAACTCACTGATCATAGTAAAACTTTGGTCAAGGTAGGTCTTCCAAAACCTCCCGAGGTTTTATGCCGGCGAACGAGTTGTTCAAGGGCTTTCCTCGTTAAAATCCTTTGTCATTTTCATTTTGATTATACACACAAATCTATATTCCAATTCACCCAATTCTTTCCTTGAAATATTTGGTTATTTACAATCACTTGTCGAAATTTGACCAAAACAGTCACCATCATATTTTCCGAACCAATCCATTTGGGGATTCTGAATGGTATTTCAAATTCCTCACCATACCTCACTTTCTTCTTGCACAAATCCTCCAAAATTGTCTGTCTGATTTCGTCTAATGATTCATCTAAGTATGGTGGAGTGAATATCTCAACCCTGGTATCAGTTGGGAAAGCCCCATTAGCAGTGTAAAACTCGTGTGCGTTACTGCCGGTGACCAAGATCTTGCCATTGGGCAACAATGCTGAACTTGAATGGTACATTCTCGGAATCGTCGTTGGCGTCAATTCTTTAAACCCGTTTAGAGAGAGAAAGGGTGTGAGCCGTGTTCCCTAAAGAAATAAACCCGTTTCTTCATAAATTATGGAGAAACACGTCTCCCTAGATTTTGGCTTAAAAGTGCTGAAAAATATTGTCTACGCCATTTTATCGACACTTACAAAAGTACCAAAAAATAAAGTATGTCAGAAATAATTGTCAGACACTTTTTTTCCGTTTCTTTGACATTTTTAAAATGTCACTTAAAGCCATATATAAAGAATGTCCAAATTCAAGCAATTTGCTACTCCCTAGATTAGATGAATTTGAGTAGGTCTGCTAAGAAACGCGTTTCTCCACAACTATGGAGAAACGTGTTTTTAATAGCCAGAAGCTTTGCATTTGATATTCAGAAAAAAAAACTCCAAGGCCAAGACCAAAGCTTCTGAATATCAAGAAGCTTTGGGTTTGATATCCAGAAACTGTTAGGTGCATATCCAGAAGTATGTGAAATGTATATCCAGAAACTGTTAGGTGCATATCCAGAAACTGTTAGGTGCATATCCAAAAATGTGTTAGGGCATATCCAGAAATTGCTATTGAAGGTTTCTGCCAGAAACCTTCAAATGTATATCCAGAAACCATCAAATGAATATCCAGAAACATTTTGAAGGTTTGTGGATATTCATTTGAAGGTTTCTGGATATCACTTTCATAAGGTTCTGGATATCCAGTTCATTGTCGCGCGACAAGTCGGGACCCGTTTCTCCATAACTTATGGAAAAATGCGTTTCTCCCTAGATTTTGGCAATTTATTAAGCTTTGCTTAATTAATCAATGAAATTTAATTTGAGACTTGGAACATACCAAAATTATAATGTGATACTCCTCCTTTTAGCTTTTCTTTTTTGAGTGTCTCAGTTTAAAAATTTTAGTTGCTTTATTAATTAAAATGAATAATAAAATTCACTTGTTATTCTAACAACAAAAGCACTCTACCCACATTCTCTCTCCTAATTTCCTTTTCATACTTCAATATTTATTTTTAATTAATTCCCATCGCTAATTAAATTAAGAATATTAAATCAGGATATAAGAAATATCTATATAATATATAAAAAAAGAAACATTTTATGCTCTCACATTAAGCCATGTCACTATTATGACATGGCTTTATATGATTATTCCATTAGTCAAAAAAATATTTATTTTGACCAATCCACCGCACCAACATACGGAGCTTCCACTAATTCCTGCATTTTCCATAACAAAGCAATTACAAAACATTTAACTAAGATCCTGCATTTTCAATTTCAATAACAAAACAATTATATACTATATAAAAAAAATTGAATTTCGAATTGAAATTAACAAAAAACGAGAGTTTGCCTGAGAGATTTGATTAGGGAACCGCCGGATAGAACAACAGTGAAAGCGCCTCTCTCTTTGGTAAACTTGTCGGATAAGTTGGCGGTGTATTTGGCCAGCGACACCGCCAGATCCTCTTCCGAATCGAAGACCTAAAATTTCCCTTTCTCTTTCTCCCTCGAAATCTCAGCTGCCGATGCTATCAATTGATGGAAACGTTAGTATTTTGACCAAAAAGCCAATGTAAATTGTTAACGATGCTTGAAATTTTAACGAAATAGATAACAAGCGTTTAAAACTTAACAGAGGATCGATCACCTGGAATAAATTCAAATCGATAATGAATGCTTAAATTTTTAACAATATTGATTTAACAAAATTGATACTGAGCATTTAAAACTTAACAGATATTTTAACAAAATTGCTAAAATTAACAGAGGATAACTTGAAAAAAATATAAAATGATGACATCACAATATTGATAATGAGTTTAACGGAGGTTTAAGCAAAATAAATTTTTTAAAAAAATAAGGGACATTGAAAACGCATTTAAAACTTAAGAGTGGTTTCAAGGAAATGAACTAAAGTGTTTTAAACTTAACAGAGGTTTAATTAAATATATGAAAGTGATTCAAAGTTAACGGAAATAAATAAAAAAAAATGACATGACGAGCATTTAAAACTTAATTAAAAAGGGAAATTTCAGCTGTGGGATTTGAACCCACGCCCGTTCATTTATTTTCACAGCTAGGGTTTTATCATTTTTATTTCAGTCGCCTAAATATTTTGACTTCATCCTATGCGATTCTATTTTATTTATAATCGTCTTTGAATCATATTAGTACATGGCCTAATATGATTTAACCATAGACTCTACGGATGATGTATAGTTCAATTTTCTACTTCAGAACATGGTGTTGAATCATGGAGTATGATCATGTTATAAATTGTCCACTCCAATTTATACCAGTTGTTCATACCTTTGGCATTTGTTCTTTGGTTTGTTATTGTTGTTTCTATTGGTGTAAACAGTCTCCCTCTCGAATTTTCTTCTTCATGTATGTTCTTTCTTTTGTTCTATACTAAAATCTTTTGGCAAATAGAATGTGGCCGATGAAAAACTGAAATTTTGACGTGAGTCAAACCCACTTTTATCAGAAAATAACATGTGGTTTTGCCTCACCAAGAAACTCACTTTATCAATTGCAAGCATTCTCTTTTTTTTTTTTACAAACAGGGAGGAAAAGAATATATATTATCAAGGTTTGTGATGGAGAGCGAAAAGGATCCAGAGAATGTGACTGATGAGTACTTGAGGGACATATCACTGAGCTTTATTATTGCTGGAATGACACTTCAGCATTGTTGATGAAGAATATATATTATCAAGGTTTGTGATGGAGAGCGAAAAGGATCCAGAAATGTGACTGATGAGTACTTGAGGGACATATGACTGAGCTTTATTATTGCTGAAAATGACACTTCAGCAAATACACTGACTTAGTTCTTTTATCATAGGCAAGAACTCAAGACCATCATCTATAAAATATCTCAGTTCAACAAGTAGCAAGTTAATCCCTTATATATAGATGGGATATATTTTTAATTCAACATTGTTGATGAAGAAAATAATGGGGGATTTTTATCCTCCATATCTGACTAAATATGTTAAAAGAAATTATAATGTCTTAAGGTTCAACTTTCAAGAGTTGGTTAAGGGAATCTTGAAGGGTTTGAGAGGCCGACGCGAAAGAATAAGGGGGTTCGAGGGCCCGGTAGAAGTAGACTAAGGGTATATGTGTTATCGGCTTTTCTTGATCACAATCAGAGATGACTGAACAATCAGTCGGAGTTTGCTTTGCCGGCGTCACCATTATTGAACGCTTTACTGTGGTTGTCACCATTTCTACTGAAAAGAAATTTGGCTATTCTTAAGGTTATTTTCTTGATAGTATTGTGCTTTTGGGACAAGAATTATTGGGTTGGGAAATGAATTATACTGAGGGACTGAAACCATTATGTAAGGAAGCAGGGCGGCTATTAGGGAGTTTAAAAGGTGCTACTGAACAATCATGGCAGGGATCTGGCGATGGTCCAAATGTGACCCCCCCTAAATTTTAATAAATTCCATATGAGCTCCCAACTTTCAAAAACATGAGTAAAATGTTCTTTTAATCATATTGATTTTGAATAAAAATAAATGAGAGGTTATAATGTAATTAGATTTAGTTTAAAATTCACCTCTTAATTAAAAATTATTGTTTCCTCTATATTTTTTTTTTTAATTTGAGTTTTACTTGATTTATGCATCAATATGGTATTAGGACTTTATGTTCTAGCGTGATTTTTAACCTTAATACATTGATTTAATTTCACATGTCCCCCTCAGCCCAAACAAAATTTCATAAGAACCCACAGAATTTACGAAAGCCCACATAAAACACTAGGCTCAAACCAAAATTTCATATACACCCAAAATCACTTTGACATAGTTTTATACCTTAGGTGTAGGAGCGATTAATAAAATATGAGACTTTTTAAATTATTATTACGAAAATGTGAAATATTGTGAAGAAAAATTACTCTTATAACCTAAGTATAAAAGTAATTCTAGTCTTATATCTTAGGTATAGGATTGTATAATAAATGAGTTGGTTTTATAAAAAACTAGTTTTTTTTAGCTTAAGGAAAAATCATTTTTTTATATTGTCACTTAATGATACATGCACTGTCTCTTTTTTTATACTAACACTGCTACTACTGACACTTTTTACCCGATTTTTTTTTTTAAATACTCCTTTTTAAATTAATATTTACCTAAATGACATAAGGGAAAATTTATGTACCAAAATGACCACTTTGAGAGAAATCGGCATTGGTAGTACCGTTTTTGGCTTGAAGTCGACACTACCAATGCCGTTTTTGGTCAGTCAAAAGTCAGCCAGTCAAGGCGTTAAGGCGTTAATGGCATAATTTGGATTAAGAGAAGTCGGCATTGGCAATACCGACTTCAACTAGGGTTTTAGTGAAGTCGGCACTGGCAATGCCGATTTCAGGCCATCATAAATTTCCCACACAGCCTCTTCTTTCTCATCCCCTCACAGCCTCTTCTTTCTTATTCTTTCATAACCATTTCTCCGTCCATTTCAATTTCAGAGCTATCATTCTTCAATATTTTGTGAATTAAGCATTATTTAAGGTACATTTTATTCTTTTTTATATATTTTTATTTGTATAATGTGATTTTAAACTAGAGTTATTTGTTGTTTTTTTATATGTTTTGACTGTCGAATGAATTGATATATTTTAATTTGTATAATGTGATTTGTTGCTTTTTTATATATTTTGATTGTTGAATTAATTTGTTTAGGGAAAAATATGAGTGGACTTCCACTTATTTTCATGTGCTACTGGGGAGGAGATGATGAACACCCGTTTGGAGATAGTAATCTTGAACAGGGGCCGAAATTTCCACTTAGGGCAAAAACTCGTTGGAGTTACAAAAAATTGATTAGGAAGTTATATAAGAAAATGGATATAGATCCAATAGATATTAAGCTGAAAGTTATTTGTAGATATCCTCATATGATGGGCAATGGGTTTGCAAATTACATTCCGCTTGAAGTCGAGGATGATATGTGTGTGAAAGTCATGTTTGATGTTTCTGCTCAATTAGGTTGGATTGGTAGCTTGCAGTTGTATATTGTCATGGATTTTATGCTTTTTGATAATAATGTGCGTTCTGATGAGGTTGAAACACGTGAGGAGCCAATACAAAATATAGGCCCGAGTATACTGATTAATCAATTCGGCATGCGCATTTGCAGGAAGCTCCTCCCACTGAGTCAGTTGGTCTATAATCCACTTAATAGACAATCTACCACCCTTCAAGTCTGATTCAAGTGGTTGAATCCCTAATAACTCGTGGCATAAGTGACACAATTCCAACTTATGCATATTGGCTCGGGAACTAATCACAGCATCCCCGTCTATAGGAAGGCCACATAATATGCCAACATCCTGAAGGGTGATGGTCATCTCCCAACCTGGCAAATGGAATGTGTGCGTCTCTCGGACGGCATCTCTCAACTAAAGCCTCTATCAAATGCCGCCATATTTGAAATGACCTAGTTTATAAACACCGTAGAATCCTACGTCTAAAAGTTTGCTTCGTATCCTAACATCCAAGTTTCTAGGAAGTTCGGACCGCGCCTAAATCTAATAGTCTCAACTTCCTGTCTAGCCCAAATATAATTTGAACGGTGTTTATCTAGTAATCTTAATACGGAGGGGTCTAACGGCCCTGGATAAATAAATGCTTGGGTTTGGTCCATCTGAAACAAACAACAAAACTATTAAACTAAAATTCAGTGAAAAAAAGGCTGCCCCGTTAAATATTTAACTGAAAAAGGACAATTTTATGACGGTTTAGTTAAGTTGTTGACAGAAGATGGCATTTTTTTGACAAAAAGACACAACTGTTAATTATTAAACTATAATTCAGTAAAAAGCCCATTCTCGTTAAATATTTAACTGAACAACGAAAAACTCGTTAAATTTCTGACAATACAGTTAAGTTTCTGTCAGAAACTTAACATTTTCGTTAAATTTCTAACAAAATTCGAATAAATTAAAAATCAAGTTTCATTAAATTTTAATAAATAACCTAACATGTATTAAGGAAACTCAAAAAAAATAACACAAATTATTGAAATAAATATAATTAAAACACAAATTATAGAAATAAAAATCAACAAATACTAACCTTATATTTTAAAAACGTGAGTATGAATAACGTTTTTAGGATTTTGATTAAATCTTGGTAGGCTTGATGAGATCTTGGTTGGTTGGTTGGCAATGGCAGATTGAGAGATTGAGAGATAGAGAGAAAAAGAGAGAAGATAGGAATGAAGGAGATGAAGGGAAGGGGCTTCGGTCAAGTACGCCTGGGACAATAAAGAAGAAAACGGCAATACCAATGCCGCTTTTACCTACTTTTTCAGAAAACAGCATTGGTAATGCCGACTTCACTGTAACCCTAATTGAAGTCGGTATTATCAATGCCGACTTTACTTAAAATTAATTAAAACTTCCTAATTAATGCAATTAATCCTCCCAATTAATCCTCACAATTAATCCTCCAATGGCTGACTTTTGACTGACCAAAAACGGCATTGGTAGTGCCGACTTCAAGCCAAAAACGGTACTACCAATGCCGATTTCTCTCAAAGTGTTCATTTTGGTACATAATTTTTCCCTTATGTCATTTAGGTAAATATGAATTTAAAAAGGAATATTTTTAAAAAAAATCTTTTTTACCCTATACAAATACTTAATAATACATGCACTAGCACTTTTTACACCCGCAATTTTTCACACTAAAATTGATACTTTTTTACACTGATACTGACGCTATTTTACACTAACACTTAATAATACATGCACTGTCACTCTTTACACAGGCATTTTTTTACATCTACACTCGCATTTTTTACACTAACACTGACACTTTTTTATATTGACACTTTATAATACATGCACTGACATTTTTTTACACTAGCACTGGCACTATCGGGGGAAACAAAACACATTTTTTTAGCTTACAAAAAAATGCGTTTTTTGTAAGATTTTGGCATAATAAATACTCCATCTATCCCATTCAAAAATGCACAAAATGGATCTTGCACGGAAATAAATGAGAGTGTATATTGGATGGAGATGTCCAAACAGGTAGCCCTGTCCGGCCCGGCCCGTTTGGCGGAAACCCGTGGGAGAAACGAGTTGAAGATCATTGGTCCGTTTCATTACACGGGCCTAAACCCGGCCGGCCCGCCCACAGTTTAACCCTCCAAGCCAGCCCGTTTGGCCCAGATCAAAAGATCCACGGGCTAAACAGGTTTTCATCTTTTTAAAAAAAATAAAAATAAAAAAAGAAAAAGAAAAATCAGAAAAAGCTTGGAAAAATTAAAAATAAAATAAAAATAATTTAGTATTTAATAAACTATTTTTTAAAATATAAAACCATTTAGTCTTAAGAAAATTAGTTATTTTATATGTATAACAAAATAGAGTAGGTTTGCTGAGAAACGCGTTTCTCCATAAGTTATGGAGAAACGTGTTTTTCCAAATGTTCAGAAACTTACAAAATGATATCCAGAAACATTTAATAAATTTCTGGATATCCTTTCAAAAGATTCTGGATATCCTTTCAAAAGGTTCTGGATATCCAGAAGGCTTGGGACGGATATCCAGAAAACAAAGTCTACACCACCAGAAGCATTTTAAACAAAGGCAATTGCACAATACGCAAACACTGTATCCAGAAACTTACAAAATGATATCCAGAAACTTACAAAATGATATCCAGAAACATTTAATAAATTTCTGGATATCCTTTCAAAAGATTCTGGATATCCTTTCAAAAGGTTCTGGATATCCAGAAGGCTTGAGACGGATATCCAGAAAACAAAGTCTACACCACCAGAAGCATTTTAAACAAAGGCAATAACAAATCCGTTAAACACGACCTAGCTGAAACAAATTAAAAATAATTTAATCGTAGAACTCGGGAGATGATTTGAAGCCTTCATCTCTACTTCGTTGTAAATTGAAAGAAGCAACACCAGGGATTGAACCTACTCGTCGGAAATGGTTGTTTTGGGGTAGCCGGAGAAGATGGGGAAAGGTCGCCGGTGAATTGGAGAGAAGAAGCTCGGTGATGGCGATTGAAATTGGAGAAATTGGCGTCGTGGTTTGGGTACAGAGAGAGTTAGTGAGGAAGTGATTTGGTTGAAGGAGAGAGCGGTGAAGAGAATTGAAGGGAAATTGGTTGCCGGCGAATGGATTTGGTGAGGGAGGGACGAAGATGGCGTTTAGAGAGAGAGAAGCATCGTTTACGTCTAGAGAGAGACTGAGAAGCCGTGTGTCTGTGTGTACTAAATGAAAGCAATTGTTATTTAAACAATTTAAAACCCGTTTCTCCATTAATTACGGAGAAACACGTTTCTCCCTAGATTTTGTGAACAAAATAATAGTTTATACGATATCAACAAATAAAAATTATTTAAACTATATCGTTTTCTAAAAGGTATAAATTATACCTTTTAGAAAATAATTTAGTTTAAATAATTTTTAATGGTTGATAAATAGTATATATTTCTTCTTTAAAAGAATAAATTAAATGATGTAATAATGTAATCAATTTTATAATAGAAACTCTAAAAAAATTATTTCATAATTTTTTTTTGGAGAATTTTCATTTTCTTCAAATGACACAATTTAAAATTACATAGTTTTAAAATAAAAAGTCTTCAGATCTTCAAATGACATGGTTTAAAATTTTAACAATGTTTTCAAAACTCGCCAAAAAATCCCTGCATTTTTATGGACCAAACTACCCTCACCACCTCGCACGCGTTAGGCCATTTACTGCTCTAAGCGGTCTTCTACTTTCTTTCTCTCTCCTTTTCTATATCTTCCTTTTTTTTTCTCTTAAATTTTTAAAATGCAATATCTAAAATTCTAAAAGTCGAAAAAATAATTTGAAACCACTGTTTTAATCGCATCACCAAGACAAATCAAACAAGTTTACTCATCATATATTTCAAATTTTATAAATAAAATAAAATTATTTTTCACTTGTAAAAACTGAGAAAATCATTTATCATTTGTTCACACATGAGTATAAAACTGTATAATGATTTTCACATTTATAAACTGAGAATTCTATTTCAGAGTTATATGAAGATCATGTGAAATGATTTTAACATGTATATGAGCTTAATAACTGTGTATTGAAATAACTATGATGTGTATATCACAATTATTTTGGTTAGAGTTTGAAGTATATTTCACAATTTTGAAGTCTATTTCACAGTTTTGATGTAAATAACTGTATAATTGTTTTCACATTTATAAACTGAGAAGTCTATTTCATAGTTTTGATGTAAATAACTGTATAATGGTTTCACATTTGAAAACTTAGAAATCTTTTTCACAGTTTTGATGTAAATAACTGTATAATGGTTTTTACATTTATAAACTGAGAAGTTTATTTCACAGTTTTGATGTGTATTTCTGTATAATGGTTTTCACATTTATAAATTGTGATGTGTATTTCACAGTTATTTGGGTTAGAGTTTGAAGTCTACTTCACAGTTTTGAAGTCTATTTCACAGTTTTGATGTAAATAACTGTAAAATGGTTTTCAGATTTAAAAACTGAGAATTCTATTTCACAGTTTTGATGTAAATAACTGTATAATGATTTTCACATTCATAAACTGAGAATTTTATTTCACATTTTTATGTAAATAACTGTATAATGATTTTCACATTTATAAAATGAGAATTCTATTTCTTAGTTATATAAAATGTGAAATGGTTTTGACCTCTATATGAGCTTAATAACTGTGTATTGAAATAACTGTGATGTGTATTGCACAATTATTTTGTTTAAATAACTGATAAATTTTTGAACTGTCTCTTTCTTCCCAATCGTCTCCAACCCATCAATTTCGTCCCCCACTCTCTCTGGTTTTGGTTTCTCTTTCTCTCACACACACAAACACACACTAACTTCTTGGTCTCCATTTTCATCTCCACCTCGTTTCTCACAGCATCTCTGATCAAATTACCTCCCAAATCATCAATTCGTTTCTCGCTGACCCCTCAAAACCCCCAATCGGACATAGATAATTTCTTTTTCTTTGATCTGTTTCTAGGATTTATCCAAACTCATCACATTTCCTCAATTCGTAGGCCCTAATCGGCTAATTCTATTAGTCTGACAACAATCTCGGCTATATATATATAGGATTTACTTCTAAATACACCATAATTCACTCAAAGTCAGGCATCATCTATTTAATTCATTCATGAAGATGGATTTAAAATGCATAGAATCAGAATTTGCAGCCATTATGAGAGGATTTACTTCAAAATACACCATAATTCACACAAATTCAGGCAGCATCTATTCAATTTAAATGAAAGTTGAACTGAAGATTACCTCAGGCAACCATTGATCGTTCTCAGCATCAGCCATAACAATATTGAGCCAATTCGAATTCCTCTTATCAACATGTGAGACAAAATCAACCAACGAATTGCAAAGGCTGCATTCGGGGGAGTAGAATTCAATCACTTTAGCGTCTTTCACGCTGGCCAAAGCACACGCTAGTTCTCTCTGTTCAAGTTCCCCTTGTTCCTCTGTGCTTAAACTCTTCTTCTTCATCGAGAATGATCTTGGAAATTTGAATTGGGGTGAAGGGGATTTGGGGTTGACAAAATTGAGAGATAAGGAACTGAGATTTTGAACGAAATTGGGTTTTTCATATGTTTGATTGAGAATAATTGGTGTTTTATTTCACGGTCGTAGCTATGGGTATGGCAGTGGCAGTCTAGCCATTGAGTTGCCGGTGGTGGAGAAGCTGGAACGGATCGCCGATGGTGGAGAAGCTGGAACGGATTGCGCACGGATTGCACATAATAGAGAGAGAAGATATTGCTCATAGAGAGAGAAAGAGAACGAGTAGGGGCAGTTTGGACATTTAAATTATTATAAATAGGGTCAGGGACTCTATGGTCATTTTGATTTCAACTCTTGGATCCTAAGGTAGAATTCAAAATGTACTGTTTTTATTGATAAATTTTACAATATCTCAAGGTCTTATTGATAAAAATCCCTTTTTTTTATAGTTCATTATATCTATAATACAATACAGGGCCATAAAAACGCCACTTACCTACCACATAAGTGGTGGTTCAGATTGAAAGTTGGAAATTAATCTAACGGCCTTAAGTAAACCTAAACTACCACTACCAGAAAAACATGTTTTAGCGGCGGAAATTTCCTCCGCTAAAGTCAAAATTCCGTCGCTAAAGTTCATCACCGACGGAAAAATTCCGTCGGTGGTCCACCGCTATCATCCCGCCACAGTGGTCCGACGGACCAAATTTCGTCGGTATACTTTTGATTTTACCGACGGAATTTATATTCCGTAGGTGAGCTTTTGATATTAGCGACGGAAATTTCCGTCGCTAAATTAATATAATTTAATTAAATTTTTATTTCAGCGACGGAATATTCCGCCTGTGAAATAAAAATTTAATTAAAATGAATTAATTCAGCGGCGGATATTTCCGTCGCTGAGATAATTTAATTTAATTAATTTTTAATTTCACCGACGGAATATTCTGTCGCTGGAATAAAATTTTAATTAAATTATATTAATTCAGCGACGGAAATTTCCGTCGCTGTATTAATTAATTTTAATTAAATTTTTATTCCAGCGACGGAATATTTCGCTGTTGAAAATAAAATTTAATTAAATTAAGTTAAAATAAATTGATATAGCGGCAGAAATTTCCGTCACTGGAATAAAAATTTAATTAAAATTAATTAATACAGCGACGGAAATTTCCGTAGCTGATAATGCAATAAAATAAAAAAAAAATAATTTTAAATATCAATTAACCAATTTTTTTTGTACCAGATATAACAATTCAATTGATAAAACTTAAACTATAAAATTAAAACCAAATATCACCGTACCAAACTAAAAACCAAATATCACAGTACCAAATCGGGGGGGGGGAGGGGGGGCTGGGGCTCCCACGGGTACAAAATCGGTGGGGAGGCGGGGGGGACATCCCATTACCCAAAATGTTATTATAAACAAATATCACAAATGTTACTACAAAAAAATATAAAATAATAGGAAATCAACTCGGGGGGAATTGGGGAGGCTTGAAATTATTACCCTACTGCTGATTCTGCACAAGGGCCATCAACATTGCAAATTTCCTATCATTCTCCGCCTGATGCTGCTCCTGAGCCTCCAAAGCGCCCAAAAGCTGTGCCCTAGTCTCTGCAGCCACGCGTCTCTCCTCAGCCAGCTCAGCCTCCAGAGTGTCGATCCTCGAAGCATTATAACGAGTATCGGGCGTGAAAACATTTGGCCGATGGTCGGTCGACGTCGATGGGCATTGCATCCCGTGATCCCCCATCCCTAACACTCGGTCTCCTCTCTTTGGATGTCCATCCGAGGTGATCTAGCGCCAAACTTCAGGCACGAAAGGAACGTGCTGGCCGGGAGGAGTACCTTCAGGAAGAACGGCGGCTTGATATGTACTCTGTCAAAATAAAACAAACAAATATAATCATATACACAATGTAATGTACATAAATAAATTTACATATTCAAAATCAAGTCATTTAATGATAGTTTACTTACAAAGGCCAATGCAGAGCGATCGTCAACCCATTACGGAGGTTGATCGGGCGATGTAGGAGTTCGAACATGGGTGCTAACAAAAACATCAAAAAAACTGACATCCGGGCCATGTTCCTTTCCTATAAATAAAAGAAGCGAGATTATTATTTTGAAATTGTATAAATGCAACAATTAGCTTCCCATATCATCCTTGTGATAAAAAAATGTTCTCTTTAATCACTAAAGTTGTGAGTATAATATTTACTTAATTCATTAGGATTTAGGGGTAATCTTAGAAAAGAAAACATACACTACATTTACACTAAAACCATGGATTTCATAGCATCAACATGGCTCCCAGCTAACATACGTACATAAATCTATTTAAAAGCATGCATACACTACATTTAAACTAACACCCCATGTATTTCTTATCATTTACACTAACACCCACCAACAACGTGTATACAACCGTCTTGTTTGGTTTCAAAGTCAATTAAACTAAAACCATGGATTTCTTAGCATCAAAATGGCTCCCAGCTAACATGCGTACATAAAATGATTTCAAAGCATGCATACACTACATTTAAACTAACATACATACCATACGGTAGTGATGCTCGCCGATTGGTATCGTCCCCATAGTATGCTTTGTCGCCGACCCCGTGGAGCCTGCTCTATTTGCCCGAGCCTTTTGGGCGATAGCTATCGCCCCATCCGACGACCAATGTTCGCAAAAGCGAAGAAACACCTCCTCGGTCATCCAAGGAGGTGTCAAGGGCTGTAATTTCGCCTCGAGCCGCTTAATATAAAATTTAGACTTCGTCATACCTATAAAAAATATGAATATCTCGTAAACATATAATGATAACATTATAAAATTAAAAGAGTATAATCATTGTTAATTAAACTAATTAAATATAGATAAATATGTTACCAATATGATCCCGAAATAACTTTGAACACTGTTTCTTGAAAACATATTTAACCGACGCCTCGTCGATATCCGGCGTCCATGTAAATTTCAACTACAACATATAATGATAACATTACAAAATTAAAAGAGTATAATCACTATTAATTATAACATTTTAATAACAAACTAACATTTAAGTTTTAAATAAAAACCATTAACACATTACCTTAAACTCCTCCCAATCATTCTCCTTCTCCTCCCATGGCAATGATTTCCAGTTGGGCCAAAACTCTGGCATGACCCGAGACCGCCAATACTGCCCAATCTTTGTCCCTGGGGTAGGGTATGCACCTACAAACCTTCCAAGTATATTTATACAATAACATTTAAACTTAAATAATGAATTATATATAAAACAAAAAGGAACCAACTTATATCAAATTAATGAAGAGTTACTTACTGTACATAATGTGGTGATATCTGGAGAAACGTCCACCCCTCAGAATCGACAGGTGTAGGAGTATCGGCCCCAGAGGTGGAGCTGGTACTACTAAGTGTAGGGTCGACATCATCGCATCGCAGCTTTGTGACGATCGGGACGGTTGCGTCCCAGTAATAGATGTGTACACAGGGCGTGTCTTCCTGCCCGCTCCATTCGAACTCATATCTAAATACACTAAAAATATTAAAATATACAACTTTAACAATAGGAAACAATATATTCACAATACATATAGCTCCTTGAGATTAAATGTTCAAGAAAAAACAAAAATTAACACGATGGATTGGATTAAAAATTAAATTGAATTGAATTGTAATAATGTGTGCAAGAAATCTTCCTCGTCCTCGTGACCTATGAGTTGACAGCTTAATTGATACTCTCCGGGTAATCGTTTTCCATGAATCGGAGACCTATGTCTGATTATGCTGTAATCGGAGACTAGTCTCCGATTCATGGAAATCGATTACCCACAGAGTATCAATTAAGCTGTTGACTCATAGGTCACGAGGAAGAGGTATGTTTCTCTCTCACATTATTTCAATTCAATTCAATTTTAATTCAATCTATCGTGTTATTTTTTTGACAGAGCACACTCACCAAATAAACTAAAACAATCGTTGATAAATTTTAATAATCTAAAGCATTCACAATACATATAAAACTTTAAACTATTAATAATATAAAACATTCACAATACATATAAAACTTTAAAGTTCTAAAATCTAAAGCATTCACAATACATATAAAACTTTAAACTATTATTAATCTTCGTCCCCATCATCATCATCACAGGACTCTGAATTACTACAAAACTCAAGTTCTTCATCTTCGTCTTCGAACTCTGATGAATCAAACTCTGGTTCGACGTCCTCTTCCTCTAATTCATCAATTTCAATGTGCGCGAGATGACCTGAACGAGGCGGAGGAGGTGGCAAATTCATTGGTAAGAAATCCTCCTCGGGTTCATCAACATTTTGAGGAATATGAGTGACATCATCTAATGGATGATTAGCTGATGAAACATTAGGTGGCACTGCCATTTCATCCTCTTGATAGGGTGTTTCTAATGATGACTCTGTAGTTGTCGACGAGGGTAGGTTGTCAATCATGCTCCTAGCCTTGGTCTTCCAGATAGCCCACCATCCGTCGGGTCACCGACGAGGGTAGGGAGTCATGTATACCTGTTGTGCTTGAGATGCTAAGATGAAGACGTCGTCGCCATTATGTTTGGACGAGTCCTTTACATCAATGAGGTCAAATGTGGCGTGCTTCTTAACACGTCGCACAGCATCTCGCCAATCACAATTGAACAAGACAACATTGTTTCCACCCAAATACTCCACCTCGACTACTTCTTTCAGGATGCCATAATAATCAAGGTTTCCTTTAAGCTTCACACCGGTATTACACGTTAATTTAGAGCCTCCAAAATCTTTGGTATGAATCACATAGCCATTCATGAAATAACCATTGTATAAATTAACGTTCAAGTACGGAGTTCCTGCTAAATGTCTTAACCTCGCAGCTTTGGCATCACCCGGATGTTCAGCTATCTATAAGACAATATGTAACCAATTTAATACAATTTTAAGATTGAATGTTTAAAAAAGTGTATAGAATAAATTTGAATGAAACGAAATATTTGCATATTTCCTTAGCCAGTTTGGAAATTCTCTGTCTGTCCTAGTTGCGATGAGTTCTGGAGATAAATCTTCAAACATTCTGCAATAGGGTTAAACAGGGCATTTCATATGCAGGTAATTAAACATGCATAATTTAATCGACGAGGCGTAATCATAACATCAATGACTTACTCGAATCTCTACTCTTCCTCTGCCTCGATCCCCGGGAGGTCTTTGGTCTAGGTATGTCAAAAAAGTCAGTCTGAGCTCATCCTGGCTTAGGTATCCTGTGAGTCGGTGGATCAATCAGTCTGGTAGCTCTCAGTACTGCTCTTTCTTACCTCAAGGCCTCTCTGCGAGCTATCACTTTGGGATCATTTCTCAAAGCAGCTCTCCGAAGCTCCTATCTCTCATAATCTGCTGCAATGTCGCCAGTGATTTCATCAGGGTTGCTCTTGGCCTCTATGTCTCTTAATGTCCGACTGGAAGAATAGTCTGCCCCAAAATACTCTCGGCGTCGAGCCTCTATCATCAGTTGTATAGGACCCTGCTGCTCCTCGTACCATATCAGATACTCGGTGGTCAAAAATGTGATACCTCTTGTCTGACAGAGTAGTGGTCGTATCGGAAGAAAGCCCTCTAGAAATGCTCTGCCAAAAAAATGTGTAGTTTGAGGCTCAGTCATAATCATCGGCATGGTATTAGTCATCAACTGCTCTCTCAAAGTCCGAATGGTTTGCTACGGGTATCCGTACTGTCTGCTCACTAGAGATGGAATGCAAAAGGATGATACATGTAGTCTCGGAAGTCGAACAAACACTGACTCGTCCTGAATATCTCTCATAGTCTGCAATCCCCATGCCGGAATCCAATAGTACAGGTTTGCGGTCTCATATCGGGCCAAGGCCAACCTCTTATGCCAACTCTCAGTAGCGGCATCCCTCAATATCCTACGCTATCCAGTCGCCTAAGGTAATGCCGTCTGCCCCTCTGGCAGTGGCGATATCAAGCTCAATCTCTCATACAGCCATAATGATAGTAATCTGGGGCTGCCTGAACCCATGTACTCAGATCCTCCGGCTAATCTATCAATGCTGTGGTATGTCTCCGCTAGCAACAGTGGAATGATGTCCATTGCTCCCTGTCTAGATTGAATATGCCGGATGTCAACTCCTCGATCACCTCTCAGCTACCTGATGATCGCTAATATCGTAGCTGGACACACTCCGATGTAGCCGCAGAAGTAGTGCGCAGACAGAATGAGCAACATGAATATATCTAAGGAAGTGGATACATCAAACAAACTGGGGCTGTTCCGACACAATCTGGCTATATGAGTCAAGTCTACGATTCTATCGTCCACGACAATGTCCGATACCCAGTCTGTTGATAATCCCAAGAATTCAGATAGTTGCTCCTTAACTGATCGTCTGTCTCGCGGAAATGCCACAGTCCTCGACTCAGCCACACCAGTCAGTGCTCGGAAATCCTCCATCGTTGGCATCAGATTGTTGTACGATAGGGTGAACACATGTCGCTCCAAATCCCAAAAGCACGAAGCAGCTCAGAGCAAATCCTAATCAATCTTCCAATCTTTTAGAGACCAGATGCATGGCATGCTATACCTCCTGTCAATAAGTTTATGGTGTTGTTTTTGGTGAAAGCGCGAGAGTTCAAGAATGTCTTGTTGAAATTGATATACTCTCGGGAAACAATTTCTCCATTGTAATGCTCCATGTTGCCTTAAAGTCTCAATCTTTATTGATGATGTTGCTATTCACTCAAATTGGGGCTGCTGGAATTTTTACCTATTAATATTGTGAATAATTGTAAATTGTTAATATTTAAAATTAGGTTTAGAATTGGGGTTGGCTTCATAGTATCAACAAATCTTGAGCTCTAGTTCAAACTAAACTAAAGGATAATGGTGTCCCTACCTAACCACTTACGCCCCTAGATATAACTTTATACAAATTAATTGTCATATAGGTTTCAAATTTTACAATTCTTTAGGACCAGAAATTGAACACTTGTTGACCTGGAATCAATACCTACTCTATCCTTTAAGTGCCTGTTTGATAAACCTATCCCATCCCGAAATGCACGATTATATGAAATGCAAATATCACTTTGTCTACTTGCTTTATAATCGAAAATCAAGAAATTTTGGATATTGTATTTTTTAAATTATTACTATTGTGAATAATTTTAAATATTAATATTTAATTCTTTGTTGTAAAATATATAATTTTACAATGATGAATTAAATTAACATTTATAAACAAGATGAGAGTCTTTCTCATCCACAACTATCAAAACTCTAACCCATCTTTGACTAAGAAAGACAGAGCAAACAAGTTCTCGACTGTTTGAGCAAAGGATTTTCTGTTTAATAAGAAATTTTTCCAGTTTCACTGTCCTCTTCTCTCTAAGGATCTCAAACATCACAGCCATGTTTGTTACTGTTCCTGTTTTACTCTTCAGTGGTGTTATACGGTCACAAGTAAAAACAAGGTAATAGTATAACACCAGTGAAGAGAAAACAGACACTGTCACAAACATGGCTGTGATGTTTGAGATCCTGAGATACAATACGGACAGTGAAACTGGAAATACTCTTATTAAATAGAAAATCCTATGCTCAAACAATCGAGAACTTGTTTGCTCTATATTTCTTGGTCAAAGTGGACGGATTTTGATAGTTGTGGATGAGAAAGGCTCTCATCTTGTTTATATTTTAAGATGTTAACCACCAACCACAATACCCTATAAGAAGTGTCACTAAGAGTTTTTTTCCTAATTTTAGACAATGATTAGGAGTCTAATTCCTTAACAATACTTCCATCCAAGTCTTCCTAATTTTAGACATTCACCCCCCTCCCCCTTTGACTTTACACAAGATCCGACCTAAGGTGCATCTAGGGTGCTGTAGCGATGCGTGAATTTTTCAACATCTCGGAGTCGCCACTTATTATTTATTTAGGAAAACAATAAGAAAAACCTTTTTGATTTAAAAGAGATTTGAGGGTTCGGGGGTTAAGTTATGGAATGGGAAGGTCGAGGAGCACCCATTCCACCCAATCCGAAGATCGGTCTTGCAATTGAGTATTATCAATCCTTTTAATAAATAAGAACAAGAAAACCCTAATCAATTTCTTGAATAGGAATGTCGGATTGTATGCTTCGAGATTACCTTCATCGATTGAAGGGACTCTAGGCTAATCCTTTTTATGGGATTACACCACTCTAAAAGCCAATAGAGAGATTGAGAAGAAGAGAGTAAAAGTATAGAAATTTACCTTGTGTTTGGGGAGTATTTGACTTAGAACGTGGTTCTAAGATGCCTTCTCGGTCGAGAAGTGATTCGGGCAGAGTAAAACTCCACTCTTTGATGAATTGCCCCCATGCACATTCACCGCTTATAGGACTCATACTCCAGAGATCCATATAAGAAAATCAGATATCTATATGACCCCTTTAATAAGAGTACCATGTAATATTGCCGCTATCTGTAAGGCTTTTGGCTTAATACAGAAGCATTCCCCCTAATCACCAAATCGCAGCGGACTGTAAGGATTTTGGCTCAATACAGCTGCTAGCACACCCACTCTGTGGCCACAGAGGGGAGAGGTCACAGGTATGATGAACCTTCAATCACTTATAGAACAAATCAATAATTGATTGAATTCCATTATACCCCCGAAACACATGTAATATCCAAGCACATAATAGTTACTTGAAATAAAATCCACAAAAGGGATAATAATATAACAACATGGTAAAATATACTCATGTTAAATCAATACTATAGTGCAACATTCATTTAATACACTATGCATAATACCATCAATGAATATGAATTCAAGTAAGGTATCCATATAGTCAAATAATCCACACTTGGGATGCAGCATAACAATATACCAATTAATCCCCACTCGGGATACAATAAAATCAACATGCCAGAAGTTCCACAATTAGGATACAACATAACAATATGCCAAATAATCCACACTGGGGATACAGTACAATGATGTAATACATATGCGTTCCTTACTAACGCAATAGTATAACTTATAACCTCTACCCTTATTCAAAATAATCACCAAATGTATGGGAGAAATAAGGGCCACCCTGAACCATAAACCATTTCTACGGAGTCATTACTCAACCTTGAATGATCTTAATAAAAGTGCAAGACCTACTTCCCAAGTTTGAACCACTTCGGTGAAGTTACGAATCAAGCTTATCCACCATTTTCCGAACAATATTTAACTACTCCCTCAATTCCATTTTGATCAAATAAGACATCATGGCCTAGCCAAGGTATTCTACTTTAACTTAGGTTAAAAAGGATTAATTCATATCTGGGTTGGATTAGGTTCTACTAACTTATAATGATTGGGAGTCATGCCACGAGGTTATTGGTGAAAATCAGCAAGGAAACTGGGAAAGTTCTGGTGACATGGGCGACCGCCCAAGTCACCATGGGCGACCGCCCAAGAAGGGTTTCAAAGGGGGCATCCTACTGTCGTGTTAGGCGGCCGCACAAGGGTCTATGGGCGACCGCCCAAGAGGGAATTCCAGCACTCTCAGATTTCAAGTCCCTTTTCACATGTACTATTTTTCCCTTTTATAATCTTTCTTATTTTTATAAATACCAAAAGGATCTTCTAACTTTTAAACCTCATTCTAAATCATTTAAACCCCAAATAATATAACCCTAGATCATTTACCACTAAATTCTCCACCCATTTCACTGCCACATTCAAGTTTACCCTTCTTATTCTAACTCAACCCACTTTCTTACACTCTTGATCATCTTCCTTAAACCACAACATCATTCTATAACATTAACCAATTTCTCAATTCCAAGAAGGTTTCCAAAGCATCAATTAACCATTTTAATAACAATAACAACACCTAATAGTTCATGAACATTAAATAGAAGAGAAGATTATAATAACTCACATCATTAAAAGTATACCAAGTCCTTTTTCTACTTCTTTCCATCCAAATTAAATAAACTCATAATCTTTCCCAAATCAAAGTAAAATGTATATAATCACATACACTAACTCCATTAAGATCATTAACATCTTACACTCATTATACCCTCATTCCTTCAACTTAAACCCCCATCTCATAACTAAAATTAATTAAATCTTAAATAATCATTTTACTCAAATAACATCATTCAAAAATACCACAATCATTTTATTTACACAAATATTCATAAACACATAAAGTGAGCAATATTTAGAAAGAAGTCATAATAACTTACCTTAGAAATATGAGGTGGATTAAGGATCTTCTTAGCTTGAAAAACTCCCCTAGATGCACCAAGCACAAAAGTACAATTGAATTGGAAAATGGAGGAGAATTTAACTTGGAAATAATTTGGAAAGTGAGGCTTTAATGGGGAAGTTTCCATGGATAATTTCTTTGGAAGAAGGAAGAAGAGAATAATGAGGGAAGATGTATAAGAAGGATGAAGGAGGTATGGGAGGAGGGTGTTAGTCATTGACTAAGGGGAGGAAAGGGTGAGGGAAATAAGGGGAAAGTCATGGCCCCCCCATCCCCAATTAATTAAAGGCTTTCCACAACCTACAATAAAGCCCCTAAATGTTTTAAGAATTGACTTTAAACCCTCTACATTCTTTCCCCTACACAAAGAAGCCTAACTACCCACATTTTATTTATTTATCCGTTTCTATTATTATACTTCTCCCAAGAATATTATTTTATTTCCCAATCATTTCATCCTAATATAAGAAATCAAGGATATACAATGAACACATAATATTAATAATAATATTAAAAGCACATAAGGTCAACAATTAATATAAAAGACATATAATATGATACTAAAATAGGTGCCTAGGGTTAGGGTGGTTACATTTATTTTTACAAACAGGGAGGAAAAGAATATATATTATCAAGGTTTGTGATGGAGAGCAAAAAGGATCCAGAGAATGTGGCTGATGAGTATTTGAGGAACATATCACTGAGCTTTATTATTGCTGGAAATGACACTTCAGCATTGTTGATGAAGAATATATATTATCAACGTTTGTGATGGAGAGCGAAAAGGATCCAGAAAATAACATGTGGTCACAATTTTCTTCTGCCTTTCTTTTCCCTTATTCTTTCTGCTTTAAGATCACCCATTTTTTTGTGCGAGCATCCCTTCTCAATAATAGACACTCATAACAATGTGTATAATCATGCATCCAAATTCTAAAACAAAATCAACTTTAAATTCGTAGAAGAAAAAAAAAGCTTCTTGAAAAAGAGACTCCATGTTTGAACAAGAGAAGAATTGGGAGGCCTAGAGCCCCAGCCACATATGTGGTGTATAATCAACAAAATACATGAAATCCTGAATCAATCTCACATTAGTTAACCCCTTACAGACGTTAAGTGTTTGAAAAAAAATGTCTTGAATAACTCAACTGTATTACTCCATCCATCCCAAAATAAATATTTATTGTGTTCTTTTCTTTATAATTAAAAGTGTCAATTGGAACGGAGGTAGTATGCTACTTTGTTTTCTTTACAAATTCTGCATCAAACTTTTGGGATTTTGGGTCAATTGAAGTTTGTATAAAGAGTAAAGATGAAGAAAATAATAAAAAATTTGTCATTTGCATAGAACTACAGGATATTACTACGTAATAACTCCAAAAGGTAATGCAAAATTTCAAAATTCGAATTACAAAAGCTGTGCTGAAGTTTTGTACAATCAGCAAAGCGCGCCTTGACCAAAACTGCAATAAGTCCGTGCCCAAAAACTATTTTTGCAAACAAATTTTTTCATTAGAAAATAGACTTACAGATCTTTCCAACCATGTACTTCACCCATTCTAGATCCTTCCGAGTCGATACAGTTTATTTAGCCAATTTTGACTCAAATTCCAACACTGCAGATTCTGAAATCAGCTTTTGTTATCAAATTTTCTTGATGTTTTTGCAACATAATAGATTGGGCATATTATGTAAATTTACCATGCCATACTCCGGTATCACCAAGTTTCTAACTTCAAATTTATGATATAATCAACGATTTTCCTTCTTTAAATGCATCTTATTATTATGGAAGTATAAATGCTCTAATTCTCCTTTTTTTTTTAATATACAAAAGTTTAAAACGTTAACAAAATATTGTCACTGCAAAATTAGAATATTTATAAACATCAAATTTTAACTTCGATAGTGTGTTTGTACTGACTTGTCATCAGTATTGGAATTCATCATGTAAACACTTGTATGGGGAGTGTTTGGTAATCTGATGCTAAAAAGCATCAAAAGCTTTCTAATATTTTTTTTAATTATTTTTGATAACTGCTCCATGTATTCTCTATTTGTCCCAAAATAAATATAATTTATTTTTTAATTTGTTTCTAATCAATAGCAAATTTATATTATTTGGATATTCTTTTTGAGGTGGAGGGAGCGATACTTTATTCAACTGATCTATCTTCTTTTACTCTCCTTAATTAAGAAATTTGACTGGATTTACCATTAGAGATTCTGAAACTATCATGTAAATACATTTAAAGATAATTAATGAAGTATTTTAAGTACATTTTTTTCGTCTAATTAATTAAAAATTAAATATCACCATTTGCTTTAAAATAGTTACATTATTTGAAAAGGAATTAATTTTAGGTAAAATCGTTGCTTTTTTATAATTTTATAATTTATCTTTTTATCTTTCTTCGTCAGTAATAAAATAACCAAAACATATAAAAATGTAATGTAATATTAAAATTACTAATCGAAGTTAAAAGTTTGACTTTATTTATTATTTTAATATATTATAAGAAAAAAAATCATAGTGAATTCACCACTTTGTTCAATAACTTGGTTAAAAAAAAATAGGTCAGACGTTATATTTTTTATGGGAGTAGATCGCACCTAACGATTTCTAAAAAAACCCTACATACGTTTTGTCCTTCGTCTCTCTGCCTCTCATCTTCCCTCTTCTTCTTCTTACTCTATTTTATAAACTACCCATTATTTTTTTGGACCTCTCTAAACCCTAATATCAAATTAAATTTTTTCAACATACGGATTCATAACTTTCCATGGCAATCGAAGATGAAGACAGAGTGGAACAGCGATACTCCGACAAGAAAAGCAAGCGCAAAAGTTCTCCACAAATCTGCTAATTACCCATTGAAATCATCATCGAATTTCTCTCAAGGTTACAAGTTAAGTCACTCTTAAAATTCAGGTTAGTCTCCAAATCATGGTGTTCTAAAATTTCATACCCCAAATTTGTCAAAACTCACCTCAATATCTGTTCAAAGAGTGATTATAATGCCTACCGTCTCATGCTTATTTCAAAAACTTATGGCCAAATCATTGTTAGAAAAAGTTACCTTTCCCCTGTCTTAAATTTTGTTTCTCGCTACCCTACTGAACTTCACTATCCTAAGAACTATTCTGTGTTTTTTTAGGTGATTTCGATTATCGGCTCAGTTCATGGGTTAATTTTAATTTCTTTTGAAACACATGATTTACTTTTATGGAACGCTACTACTCAAATCTCAAGGAAATTACCTCAATCTGGATTTAAATCGCGCACTGAATATTTAATTGTTGTTTATGGGTTCGGTTTTGATGAGTCGAATGATGACTATAAAATTGTTGGACTTTTTGCTACTCTTGGTAATGAGTCTGTTGAAGCCATGGTAGACTCATTAAGAACAAATTCTTGGAGAAATATTGGCTATTTTCCTTCGGGTTTTAGTCTTTTCCCAAATCAGAAGGGAAGGTTTTTTAAGGGGGCAATTCATTGGCTTAATTATTTAAAAGATCCAGTTAATGATTCAAATTTGTCTCCTCCTAATCGAATTTTTTGTCTTGAGTTAACTAAGGAGACATATAGTGAAGTTTCACAACCTAAATATCGTGAACGTGAGCATTCGTTGAGTTTGAATATTCTTGAAAAATGTCTTTTCCTACTGTCTGGATGCCATCAATCTCATATGGATGTATGGATAATGAAAGTTTATGGTGTGAGTGAGTCTTGGACTAAACTGGCTAGCTTTCTTTATCTTGATAGTTTGTGGAAATTCATGTATCCGTCACTATTATATATGTCAATAGAGGATGAGATTTTATTGGAATTCAACCACCGCATTTTGTTGTTTGATTTCAAAAGTAAATTATTCAAGAATTCATATATTCATCCCTCTCAAGGCTATGTTGATCAACTTGATGCTAATACTTACATTGAGAGTTTAGTTTCACCCTTTATACAGGAAAGGTCACGAAAGACATGAATAGAGATGCGAAGGCGAGTCACAAAATTTGACGGTTTTTTTTTTTCGTTTACTTATTTTTTTGTTTAAGTTTTAGACAGTTTTTTACTTTGATGTAAGCTATTTTAGCTATATACAACATTAAGCTTTTGTGTTTTGACAAAAGTTAGTATTATTTTTAACATTCATTTTGAGATGGAGGGAATATTACTTATTTCTTTATAGTCAGTTTTGCATATACTTCATCAAACTCATAATGCTTCAAGAGATCAATGTACCTTCTTCTCTGATAATTTATTGGGATTTGTATCCTATTTAGACAATTTTTTTATCATGATGTAAGCTATTTTAGCTATATACATCATTAGGATTTTGCGTTATTCAAGCACTAGAAGTTTCGGAGTAAATAAAGGGAATGTTATGGCCTACCGCAGACAATCCTTCCACCAGCATATCCAGTGCTTTTGCTGATTTCATGGTCTCCTGAAGAAAAAATGAATATCATTAAGAAATTTAAGTACTATTGGGCAAAATAAGGAGAGCATAGTCTGAAATACTCATTCAGTTGCAAAAAGAAAAGTTATGTGATTGCTTTCGAATCTGTTGATCGGCTAACTGAAACTATCATCACTAATTAGCAAAAATGCTCTCAAAACAACAATTGAATTTGAATCAAGGTAGACGGAAATGAAATTGATTTTATCATGAAGAAGATGAAACTCACCCTTTCTAAGGTCATAAGGATCAACATTGGACAACTAAATTCATGATTCTATTTAACATTTTTATTTTTTAGTGGATTTATGAAATCACAAAATTTGATTTCAAAATTGTTTTACCAAAGAATAGATGGAACTTCTCATTGTTAAGCTATAACTTGAGAACTGATTATACATTATGTTTATGCATTTGAATGCGTACTTGATTTGCTAAACAATGTTACGCTCTCTTGGCAAATAAATATGCATACAATAATGGAAAATACTCCCTCCGTCCCTTAATGGATGTCCAAAAAAATTTCAAATTTGCTCTTGATCAATAGCAAATTTCAAAACTTTTTGGACATTCATTTCAAATATGCTCTTTGTTAGGACCTAACTTTGATCAATGTCTTAGTTAGTTGGTTTTGATAAAGGAATATATATATAGAACAGGGTTTATATCAAAAGATGTTATCTGTCATAATTCTTCACTTTGACAGCTATGAGTCTGACAGCTATGATTCTTCCTTATACAATGTTTACAATCAATCAAAAACATGAATCATAGTCACTCTCTAAGTCATCAAGATCATCAAGTGCATCTCAGTCCTTATTAGAGATCCTCTCTGATAGCTAAGCATTGCCATGATCTGACAAATTTATGACTTCACCCTCGATACCATCTCCTGTCTCACACCATGTTACCACAAACTCAACCAAGTTAGATCCTGCATCTTCACAGCTATCAAGTCCATCAATGAAGACCAATGAAGACCACCGAAGACCTTCTAGAAGCTCTCGCTCAAGCTCACAGCTCAAGACAGCTCATGAAGACCTGCATGTGGACAAGTGGGACAAAGACCAGTCAAAGCTCATTAATGTAGCTGCAACAGTCATATTCCAACGGCTACATTGAAGGGTATAAATAGAGGAGTTCTTCCTCTAACAAACTCACTGAAAAATACTCATTTTCCCAGTCAAAAACCCTTTCCAAACACCCACACACACCTCCTGTAATCCACACACACACACACCAATCCTCACCTTTAAAACCCTGTTCCAAACCAAAACCTTCACCCCTAAACCTCTTCACCAACAAAAACAACCCCAGTGTGTTAATTCACAAACCCCAAAAACCTAAGACTGTACTTTAGGTGTAGAATCAGTTTGTAATCACTCAAGACTGTACTTTGAGTGTATTAGTTATTTTGTAAAATCTTGAGACTGTACTTCAAGTTGTAAAAGCACTTAAGACTGTACTTTAAGTGTATCCCTAGTTGACTGTACTAATTAGGAAGAGGAAGTTCAAGGAACTTGCCTGAATCAATCATTTGTAATTTTTGTTGATTAAAGATTATAATAAAATTGATCTCACTTGTCAAGTTTGACAGGGTGGATGTAGGAGGAGTGAACTCGAACCACTTTAAATTCTCTCGTGTTATTACATTTTTGCAATCACATTCACACACTTGCATTATTTCTTTGTGTTTGTTGTCCTACCATTATTTCAAACCTCTTTTATTCCGCCGCACAATTCAAACTATCATCCGACAGCCTAAGCCAATACCATAGCCGTCTCGATCATCCGCATACCAAGCAAGGGCCTTTCAATTGGTATCAGAGCTTGTCTTCACACTCAAAAGTCTAACAACTTGTGAAGGATTCTCTTCAAACCCACCATGCCTCAACCAAGAAGAAATAATGAGAAAGACATCCCACACATTGATGACTGTGGATCCTTTGAGATCTATGCATCAAAGATAAAAACTTATCTTGATGCAAACAAAGCATTTGGAACCGGTATGTTCTAGAAAATGAAGTGTCATACCCAACTCAAATCAGATCGATGGAGGACCAAGTAAGATCAAATCCCCGTAAACTTGGTCCGAAGCCGAAAAGCAATTGGTAAGTGCAAACTTGAAAGTCAAGAACATTCTTCAAAAGAGTGTAAATGATTCTCTAGCCCAAGAAATTGCTAAGGAACCAAATGCCGTAACAAAGATGGGCTCTTATTCAAACCAAGTTCACTAAACACTCCAAAGTGTTAGGACACAAAACTTGTACAACTTGCTTAGGCAATTAGACAATTTCAAGTTCTACCCGGAGAAAAGGTGAGTGCCGCCACCCAAGGTTTGAGAACCTTGTTAGATCAATTACCGATCATGGAAAAACATTTGAACAACAAGATCTCTGCCTCAAGATTTACTCAAATCTCCTCAAGAATATGAGAAGGTAGCATTACCTATTAGAGAAGGATCTCGAATGGAGCACCATGACAGCTTGAGCAATATTTTGGAAAGCTTGAAGCTTATGAACCGGAAGGTATGATAAAAATTCCATCGCCCTCCATTTCACAAACCTTAGCTTTAACCGCACAAGAAACCGTCAACAAGCCAATCACTCACCATGACATTGAGACCATTGTCAACAATGCTCTTCAAAAGATAAACATCGGCTCCAAATCTGTCAAGAAACAGATCTCCCAAGAAGACATTCCAAGCCTCATTTCCATGGCCGTCGAAATGCCATGAAATTTCAAAAGAAATCTTTTGACAAAAAATTCAATCCCTCCACCTCTAATGCTCAACAAGACAAATACAAGAAGACAATTGATTGCTTCAATTGTGGAAAGCAAGGACATTACTCATCCGATTGCCCCGAACCAAGGAAACCTAGGGACAATCGTACAGCCTAAGAAGATGACCTACTCAAAAGAGATCATTCATGCTCTAAGTGCAACCGCTACAATTGCTCCAAAAATAAACATGACAAAAACAAAGAGCAAGTCATGATTGCCGACTCATCAAAATTCAGTGATGAAGAGTATATGTCAAGTGATGACTCGAAATTGAAGGAGAAGAAGCCATGATATGCCTTATGGCCGAAGATGATGAAGAATCTCGACAATGAGGAAGAGATGGAAGCACTTGCCGTCGCCGATGAACTAAAAGAGGTACATGATTTTAACTCTTTAAATATTGATGGTTTTAAACAATTAGTTTGCACTCTTTAATTCAAACCAAAAACAAAAAACTAGCTTTGCTTCACCGGTCAATGAGAACCTTTCCCAATCCTCAACCATTGACAACCTCACAAAAACCATTTCCGAGCTTGAAAAAGCATGCCAAGGGCTAAGAGATCAATGCATCATGCTTGAAAAACAAAACATGGATCCGATAAATGAGACATCTAATAATCATGAAAATTGTCAAAAACTCAAGAATCTTGAAAAAGAAAATGATGCTCTTAAAAAGAAAATAGATTCATGGAACATGTCAAGCAAAGCATTATCTCTTTTCACCTACACCCAAAGGCGTCCTGCTGACAAAACAGGATTGGTGCCGATGATCCTACACAAAAGGTGTACACTCCTCCCACCGGTGAAAGGGCCATTGAAAAAATGGTTCTAGAAAACCTAAGCTCCGGGCACTATCAAACTCAAACCTATCCCATTCAAACCAAAGGAAAAGAAAAGGAAATCTTGGGTGGCCCTAGTCAATCAAAGGAAGGACCAAATAAAATTCAAGGAAGCAAGTATATTTGGGTTCAAAAAGGGGCCAATATAAAGGAAGAAGTCAAGTCGCAAAAGGTGCTAGTCGGGCCAAGCCCCGTCAGACATGCCAAGGGTTGACAGACAGACAGACACCAAGGCATGACAGACACCAAATTCCTCCAAACAACAAAGAACCCCAAGGCAACAAAGATTCTACAACAAGCATAAATACACCAAAAACAAAAACCTCAATGGCAATATTCAAATGGAAGAAGCCATGCACATCAAAATGACTCTCCAAGGTCATCCCATTCAAATAATTTTCGCTTTCAACCCCAATACAAAGAACCCAAACCACTACTTCAATCCTTCCCAATCCACTGCCCTTACACCTTACATGATGCAAATCATGTCATATTACCATACCCTAAACCAGCTTCTTCAATAAGGGATCAATGAACAATGCTAGGGCTCCAAAGAAAACTAATCCTTTCGGGACCCAAAAGAATAAAAAGGGTACCATAAATCTTATTTTTTGTTTTGCAGTATCCAGGAAAGGTCTCTCGGTATTTAGATAGTGGTTGTAGTAGACATATGACCTTCAATAAAGACCGGTTGCAACAATATTCCCTAAAAATGGTCCAAATGTAACCTTTGGTGACAATTCCCAAGCTAAGGTCAAAGGATCAGAAATCTTGTTACAAAAGATATCATTTTTACAAATGTATCCTATGTAGAAGGTCTCAAACACAATTTGATCAAGCATTAGTCAAATCTCGTGACAAGGGATATCATGTTGTTTGTACTAAAGACAAATGCACCGTTAAAGATAAAAACAATAAAGTCATCCTAATCGGATCAAGAAAAGGAAATCTCTATTGCTTAAACTTAGAGATTGTGGAAACTTCAAATGCTCACCGCCTTCTCGTCTTTCAATCAACTGATATGTCATGGCTATGGCACAAGAGATTGGCTCACCTCAATCACAAAACCATTTCCAAGCTTGCAAATTCCAATCTTGTCGAGGTCTACCAAAGATCCCATTCAAAAAGGATAAACTTTGCAAAGCATGCCAATGTGGGAAGCAAAAGAAATCTTCATTCAAACCCAAGACCAAGTTGGACACCTCAAGACCTATTGAATCTGCTTCATATGGATCTTTTTGGACCCATAAGAACTAGATCTTTAGGAGGAAAAAGATACTCCCTAGTTGTTGTTGATGATTTCACAAGATTCACTTGGATCATTCTTCTTGAATCCAAAAGTGACACCCTTAGTCAGTCTCGATAAAGCTATTCAATAAAATTCAAAATCAAAAAGGGACATCCATCATCAAGATCAGATCTGACCATGGGAAGGAATTTGAGAACACCGGAGGAGAAGAATATTGTGATTCAAAAGGCATAGATCACAATTTTTCAGCCCCAAGAACTCCACAAAGAAAATGGTGTTGCAGAAAGGAAGAACAGAACAACTCGTGAGGCAAAGAAGAACAATGTCCGTCGTAACATAATCTCCCAAAATATTTTTGGGGTGAAGTCACATTACCGCCGTGTATGTTCAAAACAAAACCCCGATCAACAAATTTCACAAGAAGACTCCATATGAATTATGGAACAACAAAGTCCCTACCATTTCCTACTTTCACACTTTGGAAGTAGATGCTTCATTCACAACAATGGCAAGAACAATTTGGACAAATTTGACTCCAAAAGTGATGAAGGAATTTTTCTTGGATACTCTAACACAAGCAAAGCTTATAGAGTGTACAACAAAAGAAGACTTGTTGTGGAAGAATCTATTCATGTTGACTTTGATGAAAACAATGATCAAAGTATAACCGAATTATGTGATTTTGATGAAGGTTTGGGAAATCTAGATAATCTCCCCGAATCATCCCCCATTCTTGATTCAACTATTCTCAGTCATGAACAAGATTCATCAAACCTTCCATACATGGTTCCAAGAAATTCATCCGACAGCCCATCCTATGCCGCATGTACCATGAACCATCCCACTCTCATCAACAACCAATCAAGCCAACAAAGTCAACAAAGAATCTCTCCCACTTTCAATCCAATGGATGAGGAAGAAAATATTCAAATAAATAGTCATCCCTTGATCGATCTTCCTCAAAATCCTCCCTTAGCCGACAAATAACCCTTAGCCGACCCCAACCCTTAGCCGACATTACTCATCCCAATTCCTCATCTAATCCATCTTCTAACCTCCTTCCATCTTCATCCAATAATCCTCCTTCTCCTCCCAAAACCAATGATGAAACCACCATTACCCATATCATTCCACCCAATAAAGATCTTTACATCGCCCTTCAAATTGATAAAACCCCGCCTGCATAACATTCCTTTTCTCATGAGTGCATTCATATCCCAAGTGGAACCAAAGAAGATAAATGAAGCACTCCAAGATGCCGACCGGATTGAAGCCATGGAAGAAGAACTAGAGCAGCTTTGAAAGAAACAAAGTATGGCAACTTGTTCCTAAACCAAGAAATCAAACCGTTATTGGAACAAGATGGGTTTTTAGAAACAAGATGAATGAAGAAGGTGTTGTAATTAGAAACAAGGCCGATCCGTTGCTCAAGGATATAGACAAGAAGAAGGCATTGACTATGATGAGACCTTTGCACTGTTGCAAGACTTGAAGCTATAAGGCTATTTCTTGCCTATGCTTCATTCAAGAAGATGAAAGTATTTCGTATGGATGTCAAGAGTGCATTTCTAAATGGAGTTTTAAATGAAAAAGTGTTTGTATCTCAACCCTGGTTTTGAGCATCCAAAATTCCCCGATCATGTATTCAAACCGAACAAAGCATTGTATGGGCTTAAACAAGCACCAAGAGCTTGGTATGACACCCTATCTAGATATCTTCTTGGAAAAGGATTCACCAAAGGACATATTGATAACACCTTGTTTATCAAAAATATGGAGATGATCGCTTGCTCATCCAAGTCTATGTTGATGACATAATCTTTGGCTCATCAAATGAGAACTTGTGCACCGAATTTGGAGATATCATGAAGGATCGCTTTGAAATGAGCATGATTGGTGAGCTCACCTTCTTCTTAGGCCTTCAAGTCAAGCAAATGAAGGAAGGAATCTTCATCAACCAAGCCAAATACTCAAGGGATATGATCAAAAAGTTTGACATGCAACCGCATCCCCGCTAAAACTCCCTTGTCAACCACAACCAAACTTCATGCCGATCAAGATGGTCATAGTGTAAATCCAACACTTTACGTAAGCTACATAGGATCTCTCCTATATCCGATGCCTTCAAGACTGCATACATTATGTTTAGTGTATGTCTATGTGCTAGGTTTCAAGCTAATCCCAAAGAATCTCATCTCTCAAATTGCCAAGAGAATTTTGAGATATATCAAAGGAACCCCGATTTTGGCTTGTGGTATCCCACCGAATCCCCATTCTCCCTAGTTGGATTCACCGACTCGACTATGCAGGGTGCAATCTAGACAGAAAATCCACTAGTGGTGGATGCCAGCTTGTTGGATCAAGGATTATCTCATGGTCAAGCAAAAAGCAAACCTCGCTTGCAACCTCAACCGCCGAGGCCGAGTACATTGCCGTTGTGCTTCAGGTTGCTCACAAATTCTCTACCTTAAAAGTCAACTTCAAGACTTTGGAATTGAATTATCCAACATTCCCATCTTCTCGTGACAACTCAAGTACCATTGCTATGACGTAAAATCCCGTCCAACATTCAAAACCAAGCACATTGAAGTCGTGCATCATTTCATCAGAGATCATGTTGAAAAAGGGAATATCAACCTTGCAAAAGTTTGCACTGAGAACAATGTCTCTGATATTCTCACAAAAGCCATGGATGAAAAAAGATTTGAACTATTAAGAGCCATGCTTGGGATGATTAATATGCCAAAATAAAAGGGGTGTTCTTCTTAAACAAAAGAGGATTACAAACAGAGTAATGCTATCACAATGTTGCCTGATAGCTATTACCTCATACACATTCCTAACAAGCCATATACTGACAGCTATCATTCCAAAAGCCTTGAAAACCAAAAACAACAAAAACTTACAACAAAAACATACAAACAACCCATCAAATTCTTCTCTCTCATCTCAACTCACCCAACAAAAACTTCTTCCAAACCAAACAATCCTCAGTATCCACTCTCTTCTCTTCAAACCTTTCTCCTCTCGCCGTCGACATTCTTCGAAATGTCACAGCCTCCCTGCACTTCTCCTCCAAAGACTCATTCCTTCATTTCTAGCCTCCCGAGTTGATTGCAAGGTTTGTTGGTACCTCTCGCAACCACACCGGGTGCCTCTCCAAGAAAGGATCAATGGAAGTGACTCGAATATTGGAGAGAAGGACTTGCCCTTCTAGGCCACCACTCTTCAACCGGATCATATGGGTCAAAGCAATCCCTCCATTGGAGTAACAAAGCTAAATTCTCCCGAAAAAGAACCATTCCCTCGTGATTGCAAATGGTTGACCAACATTTGACTCCACTCTCTCCACAAGAGGTACTCTTGCAGGTCAAGCAACCTACAACCTCGGTTGAACAGTATGAGATGGTTGAAGAAGGAGATATATGCACTCCTGCAAAGTTATCTCCTCTACCTTCCAACAAACCAACTCCCGGAGAAAGAGAATCCCTGCTCACAGTGTATAAAGCTTATCTTGCTCAACCTTCTTCCCGATGCCTAAGCTTCTCTCCTTAGCCGTCCGAGCTCCGTCCCCGCTTTACCAACTCCCCCAATGTGTATACCCTTTCTACCTTACTCCTTCCCTTACTTGACTCTCCTTGATCAACTTTGATTGTCTTCCCAAAAAGTCTTATTCCTTCTCCCTCTTTACCGTCAATCTTTTCCCCGATGCCTACCTCCTTCATCTCTATGTCTTCATCAACCCTCACTCTCTTTTTCTTACCCTTATCATTCACTCTCTCCGAACTTTCAACAATATTGAAAGTCTCTCTATCTATCTCCATCTCATCACTCATCAAATCATCCTCACCATTTTTCCCAAAGACCAATTGTTTTGTCGTTTGAGCCATAACCTTTGGATTAAACTTTGAAGAAAATCTTCCCATTTTTGTTTGAAAATCAATCTGAATAATTTTCCTCTCGAAGTTTTCATTGTTTTATAGGCAAATTTTCACCTAGCTATCTCGCATACACCATCATCATTCAAACTAGCTTAACTGCCGAGATTTCTTTCAATGCCTAGGTTAAAGCAAACTTTAAGTGATTTGATCGTGTTAATTGCTCACAATTGTCACTTCCTTCGCCGCCTCTTCCACCGCAAATCTCCTTGAAAAAGAGAATGTTCTTCTTGTGTTTTGTGGGAATTAATGTCTCAACATGGGGAAGGGTAAAAACCACTGCTCATATGAACAGCTACTTAACTTTGAAACCCCCAATGCTCATTAAAACCCACGTTCCACTCATCATTTATCTCTCTCTCTCTTTCGCAATCACCAAAATTCCTATTTCCTTAACCCTCGCTTAAATTTCTTCTCTTTCCCTCTCCAATCTACCATCGTATTTCTCCAACCCTAATTCTTTTTCAAGCATCAATGGCAGACCCAAAAGCAATGTACCCAGATGCTCATGGTTACTTCATCAAACCCAACTTCTATGACTCAAGTTGGAATCCTCATCAAAGAACTTCTTGAGGTAAATGAATTACTTGATTTTATGGGAGCTAAACCCCAATTTATGAAGAACTCGTGCAGAGAAATTTATTTGGTAGGAAGAAGAAACAATGAAGATAATTCAATAATCGCCACCATAGAAAATGTAGAGATAACTATCACTCAAGAAATGGTTAGGCGATGTTCTATGGAATCCCTAATAAAGAAGATGCCGTGAAAATATATGGGATAGAGGATCGTAAAGATTAAAGACAAGATATGAAAAATTTCTTGGTGTTAAAATCATCGACTTCAAAGTCGTTCAAGACAAAGCTATGGTGAAAAACAAAGATGATATCTTCAAGTCAACACTGATGGATGTGGACAACAAAGCTATTGATGGCAAGCAATCCTCATTTGACCAAATGGGATCAAATGAGTGGAAGCAGATGCTCACCCTTAATGACCAAGGATACAAATTGGTGCATTGTCCTTCTCCACAATTTCCAACTTGCGCCTCATCCTCTACTCTCAAATTCAAGAAGCAAGGTGGAAGGATGAACAACTTCAGATTCACGAGTGGAATTCTTGAAGTTCTAATTCCAAAGCTCAAACCTCGCTTCTATCCAAGAAATGGTCAAGACAAGAAGTCAAGCCGGGAAACAAGATGTTTCAATGAAAGAACCTTTTCATTGAAACAAAAGAAGGGAATTGTTATGAAGGCCGGAGATATGAGCCTTGAAAGTTTCAAAGAAGCCCAAGAAAAGATGCCAAGAAACAAGAATAAAGGTTGATCATTGGAAAGAGTTGATAGCTTTGGCTACCAGTAGGAGAATAAAAAGAGGAGTAAAGACCAATGTCAAGAAAATCAAGTGCTAAAAAGGACTGTGGTATCTCCTAGCAAAAAGAGCAAAAGGAAGGATGATCTCGATAGCCGACAAGGAACCATCTCTCGATGTACCCATGCTAAGAATGTTGAAGAAAGAGGTGCTGTTGATAGCCATGAGGTTGACACTATGGATCAAGATGATGCCGGTGATGCTAACATAGATCCTCAAGAGCTTCAGCAGCTTCTTGCCCTATCCAAAACCCTTCACAAAGGAAAGCAACCTCGCATGCCTATCCCCTCCAAATGACATACTGATCAAAGGTACAATCCTCCTTAACCATTCCTTCTAAATCATTACCAAAGAAAAGAAAACTTGAAAAGAAAACCCCCAAATCAACGAAAACCAAAATATCTACCCCTTCCATTTCCCCAAAATCCACTTGTCACCCAAGAGTGGATAAGTCATCCACACCTACCAGTCATCAGCCACCATCAAGCTATCCTCAATCTCAAAGAACCATTAGATAAGCAACCTTTAAGGGGGAACATTGATGAGAATATCCCCTCTACCCAACCTCAACAGCTTAGCTAAAATCCCGAGAGCAATTGAGGCTATTGAGTTGGATGGAAACCCCGACACCGAAAAGGCCGTTCTTTGTATCTTAAGGATATTCTAAGTGAGGAAGAATCAGCAGTGGCCCTAGATGAACTCAGACTTAGGTTAATGAAGAAAAGAAGTGGACCAGGTGAGTCATCTAGAAACCCCAAGGTGACAAACCTATGAATGTAGATAGCCATACCTTCCCTTCCATTCCCGAGATCGAACCCGTAAATGATCCCGCCCAACCGTTGAAATTGAAAGGGGGAATCTTGATAATACTTCTAAGGTCATTCAAAATCTCAAGAAGGTTGGAGTTGAGATTAATCCCATTCTTGTCTCAAAAGGAGAATCAATTGTGAACGCTTGCAAAGGCCTTGTGCTTGATGGAACTCAAGAAAATGAGGAAGCTATGATAGCTATCCTTGAGAAAAGGTTGGCCAAAAGTGAAGTAAGGGCAAATTGAATCTCCTTAAATCTCAATTCACTTCCAAATTTTCTTAATCAAAGTCTTGGCCAAACCTTCCGAGTCAATCCCAACTGTTTCAACCCAACCCTCTCGCACCTTCCAAGCCAACTTCTCCAATTCCCGAAAATGAACCTTTGAAGCCTCTCCACAAAGTCCAATACTGGCCGGACAAGGTCAAGACATATCTCGACAGCTGATCCCATTCCTAACAAATTCCTCACAGCCTCCAAGTCATTCTATTCCTCCAAATCCAAATCAATCCTTCCTTCCCAAAAGGGAACCTTGGATGCTTAGTCATGGCATTGATTTCTCTATGTCTTCCATCAAAGCAAAGAAGGACAAGGTTACCCCATGTAACTCACATCCCGTAAATAGCAAATCCTTTCACCTATCCAAAATTTCGGGAACCTGTCAAGAAATGGTTTGATTGTGGTAGCAAGAAACCTTGCAGGTTAGTTTTCTTTGCCTATGAAAATGGCAACTGCCAAGAACCTCATCCACCTCCAACTTTGTTCATCAAATCCCATCATTCCCAAAGTTCATCACTCCCAATACTCTTCTTGATTGGGAAGTTCTTTTCACCCAACTCATCTCTCCATCACTCAATTCATGCTTGTATATGCCAAAGGGTTTAGTCTTCACCCCGTGCATTGACCTTGCAAAACACTTTTCCTTTCACTGTTTGAACAAAAGTGTGCCATTATGCTTTTATTAAGCAAAACTGCCAACATCTTTTCCCCAACTCTTAATCCAGAATCGAGCCCTACCTTTCACCCTTCATCACTGTAGATCCTATTAACTTCACCTCACCCAATGAAAACTCTCATTTCAAAACTTGGTCTCTATTCCCGAGATCAAAGAATCTCAGCATCTTCCATTGTCACCAAAGCAGAGCCGAATCGTTATTGATCTTTCCTCGCACTCCGACAAATGATGATGATGATAGTGATAATGATGCTCCCTCAAGCCCCGATCAAGACTCTCCAACAATATTTCCATCCCCTACAGCTTTCCAACCCTCCTCAAAGAATTCACTCATTCCTTCACTAATGCTCAAGTATCGCCTCACCACAACCGTATCAATCCAAATGTGCCCTCAAGAACAAGAAAACCAGGAACAAGAAGAAACATTTGTGGGGCACAATGAGAATCAGAAATGATCAAATGCCCCTTAAAAGATCTCAACTGAAGTCAAAGGAAGACAAATACTTCAAGTATGATGAAAGGTGTTGGGCCCTACATTTTCAATCAACATGTTTTCAACTTACGCCTAAACAACTTGGTACTAACAACTTGGGTTGTTCTGTTTACAACTTGGTTTTTACAGGTTGGGACGCATAACGCTTTTCCTATTTTATAGGGAACGTGCCAAAGACCAGTTCAACCACGATTCTTCAGCAAGCCAACGATTATCTCTTTCCCAACGGATGAGTGCGGATAAATCTCCAAGGATAAACCTCAATTCCGAGTTTGTAGGCCCTCATTGTTATTTAGTTTTATTCTTGAGGTATAAAAGGGAACATACACTGTAAATTCACACACGCACTACACTAGCCTAAGCTCCCTTTTCATACGCTCTTAGCATTGTAATCTCAAGAAAATTCATAGTAAACTTTCGGTCAAGGCAGGAGCCACATCCTCCCGGGGTTTTATGCCGGCGAACAAGTTGTTCAAGGGCTTTCCCTAGTCAACAAATGTCTTGTGTCCATTTCTATTCAACTTGATAGTCATTGTACCTAGATTCATATCACTTTAGTCACTTTTCCCATCATACAAATCTAATTGTTGAAATTTGACCAAAACAATTTGGCGCCGTCCGTGGGAAACTTTGATTATCTAAGTAGAAATGGTTAATCCATCTTCCAATAGCCGAGTCGGCCGCTTCCTCGTTTCCAATGCCCAAGGCAACCCTCCTCCAAGTGCGTAAGCCGTCAACTTGGAGATAATGTCCAACATGGCTGACATGATGAGGAAAATAGGCGATCGGCTGGATGATCGTGAGCGCACGAATACAATGATCTTCAATGCCATTGATAGTCTGCATGGTAAAGTGGGAAGCAAGCTTTTGAGACTCAAGTATCCACTCCATTTTCACCTTTACTTCCTAGATCTTTGTTTGGTGCAGTACAGTGACCAAGCCATGTTGGAGATATCCCGATGTCCAACACCTTGCCGCCGGAAAGCACGATCATGTGACATCCGTTCCACCGAGCAACCAAGATTCGGCCTATCGCCTAGCCAATCCGCGCTATCATCTTGCTACACTTATGCTACACCCTCGCTGGGCAAACAGAAGTTTCTTTAATGCTTTCGATACTTTTGCACCTCAAGTTAATAATGCTCCTCTTTTCGCAGTAAAACCAACTTGTTAAGGAAATGCAAACCATTAAGGAGTTACTCCGAAGCGTGCCCGGAGTCAACTTGCCATATCACTCAAGTCTCTCCAACTTGCTACAACGAGTCTCGCTTTTGTGCCGCCGATAGCCAGTGTGGAGATCCCGAAGAAGTTCTCACCCCTCATATGAAGAAGTATGACGGAAGTACCGATCCAAACAGAGCACGTGTTGTCAGTATCAAGAGTCAATGGATATCATAAGTATCCCTCCTATGTTTAAAGAAGCATGTTTTTGCAGGGGCTTTGGCTCAACCTTGTCAGACCGGCCTTAAAATGGCTAATGTGGCTTCCTCTCAACTCTATTTCATCTTATGCTCAACTTGTCAATATGTTCATTAATCGCTTTCATGCAACAGGCATTCGACAAGTCGACTAGCGATCTTTATAGAATTGTACAACAAATTTAACGAAAGTCTCAAAGAGTATTTGCACAGTTCAATAAGGAGGCAAAGTGACCATACCCAACTTGGACGTGTCCACAAAGAACGGAGGCATTCCGCATAGGCTTGAAGAAGAGCTCATTGTTTTACAACGAGTTGGGTGATGACCCCCGCGAAACAACTTGAAGAAATCGTAACTGTGGCCTTGCCTTACATCCGATTGGAGGAAGATAGCTTGGCAATGGGGAAATCAACCGGGAGTGACTCCTACTCCTCTATTTGAACCCTCCGACAGACGATCGGACTCCCATCACCCTAAGTCCAACAGGCAAACCCCGTTAAAACCGAACCTTCTAGAATTCATGTCAGAGATGATGATCAGAAGGTGATGATAATGATTATCCACAAATCTCTCGAATACCGTTTCGTGGACATTGCAGAATCTTATGCGCCATGGGAAATCTTGGAGATAAAGCGAGATGGCCTAAGAAGAATGACCACCAACAACTTGGAAGGACAAATCCAAGTGGTGCGCATTTCATGAAGATTTCGGGCATACCACCGAGAATGTTTCGCTTTGAGGAAGGAGATTGCTCATTTGTTGTCCAAGTGGCCTTCTCAAGGATTTGTTGGGCAAGAAGAGGGTCGAGTGAGTCCAAAGAACTCCGGTTCGTAGGAGCAATCTAGGCCCGAGAAAGTTGCACCCTCCGGCCACCAAGGTAGTGAATGTTATTTCAAAGTGGGTCTCATATTTGCGGCACAACTTACTCGCCGCCAAGCGTCATGCCAAGAGCTCTAAGGAAGATCAATCGTAATTGCCTATAAGGCGCCGCGACTTCACGTACTGGCCATGTCATTTCTTTTGAAGATGAAGATAAAGACAACACGTTGGACCTCATCATGATGGTCTAGTTGCTCGTGCAGATTGCTAATTGTGTGGTCAAGCGGATCCCGATCGATGGTGGCAGTCACCAACATCATCTTTACTCATGCTTCAAGATACGGGTATTCCTTTGTCCGAAGTTGTGAAGAACTCATCCGTACCGGTAGGGTTCAGTGGTGAGGTGAAACAGACATGGGTGAGATCAAGTTGCCCATCTACCTAGAAGGTATGAATTCCATGGAGAGGTTTTGTGTGATCGAATGCTCTTCTTCATACAATGTCATATCGGGAAGGCCTGATCCACAACATGAAGGCCGTGCCATCGACTTACCATCAATGCTGTCAAGTTTCCAACACCTTGGGGTGTTGCCAAGTTGAAGGGAAACCAGCAAGTCTCTAAGGAATGTTACAAGATCAACATGAAAGCAAGCTCGACCCCCAAGCAAGCATAGCAATTAAAGAAAAAGGCCCAGGATGTTCTTGAAGCTGAGCACGATACAAAAAGCGTTCCCGTTGATGCATCAAATCCCGAGGCCCAAGTGCAAGTTGGGATAGACCTACCGTCCGAAATCGAAGAGGAGTTGATCGAGTTCCCGAGAAGCCGTAGATGCTGCTTTCGCTTGGAAACATGAGGACATGACGGGGATAAGCAAGGATATTATTACTCACAAGTTGAACATCGATCCGACCATCCGTCCCGTCCGTCAAAAGAAGGAAGTTTGCCCAAGAGCGGAATCGATCATTAAGGATGAAGTTGAAAGCCTACCGAAGTCCAAGATGATCGAGAGAAGTTCAAGATCCAAAGTGGTTGGCTAACGTTGTAGTGGCGGAGAAGAAGAATGGCAAGTGGCGAGCATGCGTGACTTCACCGACTTGAACAAGGCCCGTCCAAAGGATCCATTCCCTCTCCTCATATTGATTCTCTTGTTGATGAGACAATGGCCACGACATCTTGACGTTCATGGATGCATCTTCCCGGTATCAACAAATTCAAATGGAACCTTCTGACCAAGAAGATACAAAGATTCATGACTCCTAAGGTATATATTGTTATATTTCTATGCCGTTTGGTCTTAAAATGCAGGGGCAACCTACCAAAGGTTGGTAAACAAGATGTTCAAAGATCAACTTGGCAAGACGATGGAGGTCTACATAGACGACATGGTGGTCAAATCCAAACACATTGAGGATCATATTGAGCACCTTGCCGAGGCATTCAACATCTTGAAAGCCTTCAACATGAAGCTCAATCCGGCGAAGTGCAACTTCGGAGTTAGAGCAGCAAATTCTGGGATATATGGTAACCAAGAGGGGAATCAAGCAAGTCCCGAACAAATCAAAGCCATTCTCAACTTGGAATCCCCTAAAAATATCAAGGACGTACAAAGGTTAACAGTAGAGTAGCCGCTTTGAATAGATTTATATCCAAATCATCCGATAAGCGCAGTTATTCTATGAAGTCTTGAGAAAAACAAACTCTTTCAATGGACCGACCAACATGAGGCAAATTTTCAAACAACTTAAAGAATATTTGATGACGTCACCCCTACTCGCTAAACCCGAACATGGTGAGCCTCTTTATTTATATTTAGCCGTGTTCGAAATCGCCGTTAGTGCAAAGATAGTGAAGGAAATCCAAGGTGAGCAACATCCCGTTTACTATGTGAGTAAGTCTTTATTAGATGCCGAAACAAGGTACTCTCATCTTGAAAAATTAATATTAGCCTTAACTACCGCCGCTACCAAATTACGTCATTATTTTGAAACACACTCCATAACCTGTCGAACTAATTATCCTACGAGGAATGTGTTAAGGACTCCTGGAGATGCTCGGGCCGCTGGCTAAGTGGTCATTGTTGAGCACGTATGACATATCATACGAGCCAAGAACAGCCTATCAAATCACGTGCCCTAGCCGATTTTTAGCCGACTTCACCCAAGTTTGCACTCGAGGTAGAATCGGAAGTGCAACAACTCAAGGTAAAACTATTCCTAGATTTTGGACATTATTTACGATGGAGCCTCAAATTCCAAGTGGAACCGGTTTGGGAATAGTCCTAAAATCCCCTCAAGGTGATATCATACCTCAAGCCGTATCTTGTGAATTTAATGCAACAAATAATGAAGCCGAGTATGAAGCCCTAATCACGGGTTTAACTACGGCTTGAAGTTTGAATATTACACATTTAAATGTATTTGTTGATTCTCAATTACTAGCTAACCAGCTTTAATGGCGCTTATATGGCGAAGCATTCCAAGATGACTCGTACCTCCAACATGTTAAAGCTTTAGCTTCGAGATTTCTATCATTCTCTTTGGAACAGTCCCCGTGAGAAGAAAATACAGAGGCGTACGCCTTGGCCAACTTGGGTTCAACTTGCAAATCAATGTTGCATACTAATATCCCCATTATTTATGTTAAGTACCCGTGATAGACCAAGTTGAAGAAACTCAAGTGGTTACTCCACCTATCGGGACACAAGATGCTAAGCCTTCTTGGACCCAACCCGTCATCGAGTTCCTTCAACTTGGAACTATTCCCCCGATGTTAAGAATGTTAGGTCATTTAAGATTCGAACTTCAACTTTCGTTGTAATAGATAATATGCCGTTCAAGAAGTCTTTTGCAGTGGCACTACTTGAGATGTGTCGATAATGAGCAAGTTGAACTCGGTACTTAAGGAAATCCATGAAGGAATATGTGGGAACCATTCGGAGGAAAGGCACTTCGCATCAAAGGCCCTCGTAACGGGATATTACTGGCCAACCATGCGTCAAGATGCCATGAACTATGTGCGTAAATGTGACGCCCGCCAAAGACATAGCAACATCTCGCATCAACCCGCCGAACCTCTACATCCTATAGTCTCATCTTGGCCTTTCATGCAAGTGGGGCATGGATATTGTAGGCAAGTTGCCCAAAGCTCCAGGAGGCAAAGTATTCATGTCGGCTCTAACCGATTATTTCTCGAAATGGATCGAGGCGTGTTTATGTGCAAGTAAGGGATAAAGAGGTAATTTCATTTTTAAAGAAAAATATCATTAGCGTGTTTGGTGTACCATCAAAGATTGTATGTGACAACGGGTCAGCGCTCATAAGTAAAAAGACCAGGATTTTTGTGCTCGCCGGGGCATCAAGTTAATCATGTCCACACTGCCCACCCTCAAGCCAACGGCCAAGTCGAATCAAGCAACAAGTTGATCATCAACAACTTGAAGAAGCGCCTAGACCGTAAGAAGGGGAAATGGGTCAAGAATTACCACTTGTGCTACGGGCGTATAGAACTACTTCTAAAGGAGCCACAGTAGGACTCCCTATTCTTTAGTATTCTGAGTCAAGCCGTGATTCCAGCTTGAAGCAACAAATTCCCCACGGCAAGGTAATGGCTTATTGACTCAAGATGAAAATAACCTTTTGCTAACTCAAGATTTAGATACAATTGATGAGATCGTGGATTTAGCCAAGATAAGGATGGCAAACTTTATCGCCAGCCGAATTTCTAGGTCTTACAACAAGAATGTCGTAGTTAGAAGGTTCCAGGTTGGTGATTTAGTTTTGAGAAAAGTATTTCAAAATACAAGAGAATTGAATGTGTAAGCCGGCTCCCAAGTGGGAAGGCCCATATCTCATCGATGCCGAAGCCGGCAAAGGCGCATACCGGTTGTCAACCCCGAGTGGAGACAGTAATCCCTAGAAGTTGGAACGCTATCCACTTGAAACTTTATTTCACGTAAGTCCAGCTTATTTATAACTAGACTCTTCAGTGCACGGTTTAAATTTATGTCAAGTTCAATTACGCATTTCAATTTTTCTACTCTTATTAAAACATTACCGACTTGAGGCCGGAGGGGCGTTAGCTATGCTAACGCCCACTCTAACATAAATTTGTTTTGCGAGGTGTAACTTGAGCAAACGGAGTAGGCTCAACATGTTGACACGCCAAGCACGGCCGATACTTGTTGAGACCTAAGCCGGAACAGACAAACATGTTGACACGCCAAGCACGGGCCGATACATGTTTGAGCCTCGAGGAGGACAAAGGTCAAGCATGTTGACACGCCGGTACGGTTGATACATGTTTGAACCCGAAGAAGAAAATTTCAACATGTTGACACGCCGCACGGGCCGATACATGTTGGAATTCTAGCCGGCGAGGTATAGAGCTTGCTGACACGCCAGACGGCCGATACTTGCTCTATCCCTTCAAACGATTTACCTCGATCAAAGGTACTATTGGTTAAAAGATTTACATCTTTTCTTACGAATTAAGGTTTTGACACCTTCGCCCGGGCGCACGTTTTCACACTTATTCAAGTTGTGGACTATCGGTTGTAACATTTTCATGTTACTCTACGGTTCGCTATAACATTTACATGTTATCCAAAGAACAAAACAAGCGTCCTCAGTGGACATAACTTACTTTGCTAAAAACCGTTGAAATGTTTTTTCAAAAGATTTTTTTCGCTTAAAGGACAAGTTGATAAGCCAACAAGTCCCTAAAAACCTAAAAAGCTTCGAGTACTAGACCAACCTAGTACCCCCAAAAAGAAATTGTCTCGGTTCTTATGAACCATTACAAACCAAAAACATTGTTTTAAAGGGATACTCCCCCATTTGTTGTACCAATAAAGGTACACAAATAAAGCAAAAATTGTTTTTTCAAAATACCAAAAGTTTTAAAAACATTCTTCAAACTTCCCCGCCCGCCGCCGGTGTTGCATTTTCTTCTTGACCATTCTCGAGCCACCACCAGTGGCACTCAAGGTCTTATCAAGATCATCAACTAGAGCCTCCAAAGCCGCAGAATTCACTTCCTCTCGCATCTACCGGCTCACCAACGAAATCCTCCAAAACCTTTCTCTCTCGCTTCCACATCCCATTCCGAAGCCAGCCTTCCGTTCTTATATTCTTCCATGAGTCCAATCCTAGCTTCAAACACCACTTTGGTGGCATTGAACGTAAAATCCTTCTTCGCAAAGCATCCAATTCCTTCTCACGGGCTTCATGCCTCCTTCGCCTTTTCAGCCTTTTTAACAACTTTCAACTCCTCCTCTTCACTGAGATCTTTTTTCAACTTCTCAATCTCCTCAGCATTTTTGGAAGCCTCGCTTCTTGAAATCCTCAAAGCATCTTTGCAGCTTGCTCCTTGAAGTTCTTCAACTTCAAAACTCGTACCGGCCGCCTTGATTTTCACAAGAGATCAAGTTGTTCCATAATGGGACACATAATATCCGCAACCTAAGCAAAAGAAATATCAGCATTCCTTAAAAAGCTTAGGTAAATCTCAGCCTTTCTCATGATTTACCTCGTCAACAAAGTTGGCTATAGCATCCTTCAATTTCTTCCTTGCTATTCCCAGCTCTCCTTCATCCAAAACCTCGCATCGTATGCCTTTCTTTTCTTTACTTCTTCCTTTTTCTTGGAAGCATTCACATCTCGAACTAGAAGCCACGGACATCGGAGTTGAGGTTTGTTGTCCTTCTTGACAACTTTCTTTGCTTTAGCGGCAGCCCATCAACTCGCAGGCACTTACGGTAGACTTGGATCGCGTAGCTACAACAAGAGCAGGGAATTAAGGCAATCAAAATGCTCGTGAAAAATACAAAGATATTTAAGGACTTAGAACCTCGTGGACATCTCGTAGAGTTGAGGGTAGATCTTCTTCGACTTCAACCTCTCGTTTCGCCTCCAGTCACCTCAACAAAAAACTCAACAGAAAGGCCTTGAAGGATCTATCACCTACACCCAACTCGGAGAAGCCGATTCATCGTTCACTTTAGTCCCTTCTTGTGCGAAACAAGTCTCGACAGCTTTAGGAATTCCCGCGAAGGGAAATTTTGAGAGTTAGCTACCGTAGTATTAAGAAGCATTCCGTAAAACAGAGGAGCTATTTTCACTACCTTCAAACCTCCATTTGGAAAAAAACACCTTCCTCCCGACCCAAGGTGTCCCTCCTCGCAAAGAAAAATTTATTTTTCCACCCTCTATCCGCAATGTCGTGGTTGGAAATCAGAATAGGCTCACCACTTTTGACCCTAAAACCAAACCTTCCGGACCGAAACTTCTCAAATCAACAAGTATACGTCAACTCTTCTAACCCTAAGCAACCAAATCATCCCTCTCTCCTAACCTAACTAGGGTTTGCAAGTACCTCCATCCTTGAGGCATCATTTGGGGCATAATTGAGTTTAGTAGAAGAAAAGAACTTCGTAATCAAGGGGGAAAAGGGAATCGTAAACCTATGACAAAGGGATATTCCGGAAAACATACCCAAGTGGAAGAGTAACATTCGGAGGTCAAGTCGGGATGGGTGAAGTACACCGTTTCATCAGGCATGGCGTGGTTCTTCTTGATAACCTCTAAGTTTACCTTAGGCATTAAACATTTCTCGTTGTCGGGTTCCTTCAACAAATTCGGGTTTTGAAACCTTTGGGCAAACCTCGTCGCTCTCGAACGCAACTACCATCTTCCGACCCATTTTTTCAACTTAAAACAAGAAATCAAGACGAAATTGAAGAGAAGGCAAGAAACTCACCGTAGTTATTTATTCGATTTTTCGCTTCCTTGGCTCTTCTCCTAGAAACCTCCGAGAAAGTGACGTTCTTGGATTTGGTGAAAGGGAGAGTTGGAGAGAGAGACCACTTATTAAATAAGGGTTTGAAGGTGGTTGGAACTTTAAAAAACAATCCAGCCTTTTTGCCTCGAGAAACTACCTCGAAACCGTCCCATCGCGTCTCTTTTTTAAAACCGTCGTTCCTTTCTTATTTTGGCAAACCTTTTGAATTCTTTTTGTCTCTTTCTATTCTTCTTTTTTAAAATTCAAAAGGTTTGGGGGCAATTGTTGGGCCCTACATTTTCAATCAACATGTTTTCAACTTACGCCTAAACAACTTGGTACTAACAACTTGGGTTGTTCTGTTTACAACTTGGTTTTTACAGGTTGGGACGCATAACGCTTTTCCTATTTTATAGGGAACGTGCCAAAGACCAGTTCAACCACGATTCTTCAAAGCAAGCCAACGATTATCTCTTTCCCAACGGATGAGTGCGGATAAATCTCCAAGGATAAACCTCAATTCCGAGTTTGTAGGCCCTCATTGTTATTTAGTTTTATTCTTGAGGTATAAAAGGGAACATACACTGTAAATTCACACACGCACTACACTAGCCTAAGCTCCCTTTTCATACGCTCTTAGCATTGTAATCTCAAGAAAATTCATAGTAAACTTTCGGTCAAGGCAGGAGCCACATCCTCCCGGGTTTTATGCCGGCGAACAAGTTGTTCAAGGGCTTTCCCTAGTCAACAAATGTCTCTCAGTGTCCATTTCTATTCAACTTGATAGTCATTGTACCTAGATTCATATCACTTTAGTCACTTTTCCCATCATACAAATCTAATTGTTGAAATTTGACCAAAACAAAAGTGATGTCTGGGAATGGAAACAATGAGTTCTTCTACAGTAGGAGTTGAGCCTGAAATGAGAAGAGAGCTAGAGAATGAAAGAAATCAGATTCTATCAGCCAGTGCAAGAAAGAGATGAATTCTATGGATCAATTATTGATGAATAATTGTATTTGTTATGGAACAATTTTTTTTTTTTGGTTAAAAACAATATGTTCTGCTTGCCTCATTGTATGACAAGATTTTGTGAACTCTTCTCATCCTCGAGATTAATTCCAAGTCTTCAATATCATTTTGATTACCTCTCCCTGATATGATTCCTTGGATTACTTCTTTTATTATTTCTCTTATCAACTGTGAAAACATGTTCTAAATAAATCTTCCTTTACCAAAAAGGGGGAAATTGTTAGGACCTAACTTTGATCAATGTCTTAGTTAGTTGATTTTGATAAAGGAATATATATATAGAACAGGGTTTATATCAAAAGATGTAATCTCCGTCATAATTCTTCACTTTCGATAGCTATGAAGTCGACGGTTTATGATTCTCCCTTATACAATGTTTACAATCAATCAAAAACATGAATCATAGTCACTTAAGTCATCAAGATCATCAAGTGCATCTCGCTCCTTATTAGAGATCCTCTCTCGATAGCTAAGCCTTGCCATGATCTCGACAACATGACTTCACCCCCTCGACACCATCTCCCCGCTCACACCATGTTACCACAAACTCAACCAAGTTAGATCCCGCATCTTCACAAAACCTATCAAGTCCATCAATGAAGACCAATGAAGACCACCGAAGACCTTCTAGAAGTTCTCGCCCAAGCTCACACCCAAGCGCCACGAAGACCCGCATGTGGACAAGTGGGATAAAGACCCGCCAAAGCTCATTAATGTAGCCGCAATATATTCCAACGGCTACATCAAGGGTATAACAGAGGAGTTCTTCCCCTAACAAAATTAATGAAAATACTCATTTTCCCACCAAAAACCCTTTCCACACACCCACACACCTCCCGTGAATCCACACACACACACACCAATCCTCACCTTTAAAACCCCGTTCCAAACCAAAACCTTCACCCCTAAACCTCTTCACCAACAACAAACAACCCCAAAGCTGTGTTAATTCACAAACCCCAAAAACCTAAGACCTGTACTTTAGGCGTAGAATCGTTTGTAATCACTCAAGGCCGTACTGAGTGTATTAGTTATTTTGTAAAATCTCGAGACCGTACTTCTCAAGCCGTAAAAACACTTAAGACAGACTTTAAGTGTATCCCTAGTTGATCAATCTGTCACTAATTAGGAAGAGGAAGTTCAAGGAACTTGCCTCGAATCAATCATTTGTAATTTTTGTTGATTAAAGATTATAATAAAATTGATCTCACTTGTCAAGTTTGACAGTGGGCGTGGATGTAGGAGGAGTGAACTCGAACCACTTTAAATTCTCTCGTGTTATTACATTTTTGCAATCACATTCACACACTTGCATTATTTCTCAGGTTTGTTGTCCTACCATTATTTCAAATCTCTCTTATTCCGCCGCACAATTCAACTATCATCCGACACCTAAGCCAATACCATAGCCGTTCGATCATCCGCATATCAAGCAAAAAGTGGCCTTTCGTGAGTTTATAGCGAGAAGTTTTTTATTGTGTATAGCAAGTTGATGTGTATATAAGTGGTAAAAATTGTGTTAAAACCGATTTACTGCTTTCGTAAGTTATTATTCCGCTGCTACTTTAAATTATGTTAGTTTTAGCGCTATCATATCAGGACTCACACGAGGTATTTGTGAGTCTATTCGACTGTTCTGCCTATTCAATTTCTTTCAAAATTGCTATTGATTAAAAACAAATTTGAAAAGTGATTTTTTTTTTTCAAAATTCACATTTGAACTTTACACTAAAGAGAAATTATAAGTTAAATGTGAATTACATATTTAGAAATGCATATCCAAGAAAATTCAAAATTCACATTTTAACTTTTAATTTCTCTTTAGTTTAATTTTCTCCCTCTTCTTATGCACAATAAATAAAATAAAACAACATTATTTATGCATGAAAATATAATATAAAATTTTAATAACCATATAGAGCATAATTATAAACTAAATAATTTATTTTAAATTTATGTGAAAAAAGAAAAATCTCATGTACCAAAAAAGGTAATTCATATTAAGTTTATAATTTATCAAAAATAACGAATAAAAAATCAAGCAAGAGGAAAATAAATTTAAAAAATAAAAAATATTAACTAACAACAAGATAAGAAAAATATTATATTTGCTTCTACCTAAATTCTCTTGGGCCATGTTCATTTAACTATCCTTTATGTCTCAGTGTCTGTTTTTATATATTATTGGGACCATTTCTGAATAAAAGAAACATATAATATCCACCAAAGAAGAATATTGAGTAGAAGGTTTGTTTATTTTGGATGTGGGATAAGTATTTCAACACCTCATTTTATTTATTTATTTATTGTTTTTTTTTGTGTGTGGGTGTGTTTTCTAGCTCTTGCTGGTCACAAGTCACTTTCTAGCTCTGTCCTTATATATATTCATGTCAATGGCTGCTAAAGCTCTATCTCAAAACCTGTCTACTTCTGGTTCTGGGCTCCAGTCTTGCCCATTAGCCAAACATAATCAGGGTGGAATTAGCCATTTTAGTTAAATCATTTCTCGGACTACTTAATTAGTTTATTCTCAAAAGGGTCTAAATGTTATTAACCATATTAGACTAGATTCCATACAAAATTGATCATATCATACTCACTTTCATAAGTTACTTTTTGAGTCCGAAATTACTTATGCGATTATACTACTCTTCGAGAATTTCCAGAACTCAGTTGTTTAATTTACCACGACCATCACCTTAATTTCTGTTTTTTGGTTAATAATTGTCAAGAGAATGAATTGAGTTGATGCAGGAAACATGATAAACTACAAAACTGTTGACTGTATATTTGTTGTACGGGGAAATTTAAAGACTAGGATGGACATACTCGAAAAATTAAGAGACAAGGATGAAAACGATATAGGCTATCTACAAGATAATATTTTTTCGTTATGTTGTTGACAACTTCTTGAAAAAACTATCATGAAATATAATGCTTATCACAATAAGAACATCACTTTTGCAAGAATTATTGATCGCTATTAGTCGATGTAACAAGTTTACGCGTTTGATTACATCGTTGAAGTCCCCACACGCTTAGGCCAAGATTTTGGAAGGATTCTGCATCACTAATCAGTATGTCTGCTCTGTGATTTTCAAAAAAAAAAAAAAGATGTTTAAGACCCCACCCCAACAAAGCCCAAACGAGATTGATATATAGGTGTGATTTAATTAACAGCGTTTATAGTTGTTTACTTATTTTAGAGAGGTAATGATGATATGATTATATAATTGTAAAGACCGGAAAAATTTTAATTTTTTTAGTATTATTTTAATTAGAAAATAAAATAATACTTATTTATTAAGTTTTGGACTTGGACATAATTAACTGGGCCAAGTTAATGAATGGTTAATTGGGCTTTATACGGAATCCCAAAACCCAATAGCATTGTGAAAGCCTTTTCCTAAATGGATTAGTAATAATAAACTCTTACAATATTTAAACACAAAACCCTTCCTAATTTTTCCATAATCCCCATAATTCACAAAAGAGAAAAAGAAAACAAAACCCTAAAATTCTAGTGGAGGCGGCCGAAAGTGAAGAGGGAGAAGGAAAACTAGGGTTTTCCAATTTCTTTGGTGAAGATCATCTTTGAAACAAGGTATTAATCCAATTCTCAGATTTAAAATTGTTTAATCTTAGTTTTAATGTTAGATTATTAACCTATGATCAAACTAGGGTTTAAATGTTTATTAAGAGCATGAATATATTATATGATGAAAAATATAAATCCTACCAATGATTATTGAAATAGGATTTGAGTATGGATTAATGGATATTGATCTAGGGTATCATACCAAGAAAAATTAAAACAAAATAAATATTTTTGTGTGTTTGGTACAGTGTCAGGCCGTGTTTGCTGGGTGGTGTGTGTTTCTCAGGCCGTGTGTGTTGTGTCGTTGTAAATATTTTTTGGGTGTAAAACTTGTAAGTTGAGATATGCCTAGATTCTTGGGAAGATTGTCGACTATTCATGTCATGGATGCATTTATCTCATTCCTTATCGATAAATTGTAACTGGGTAGTGTGTATATCTTTTAGAGAAATTATATGTGGATTGGTCGATTAGTTTGTATATAAGTCTCCCTCCTCGTACACGGAAAAGCAGTAGGTGAAAATAATAGCATAATTTCTTCCTCATTACACTATGGTTTCTAACTCTGGTATCGTAGCCGCAAACCTACGGCACCGAAGAGAATTCCGGCAAGGTAGGAGAAAACTCTTCCGTAAGTGGAAAGTATGGTGATGGAAGAAAGCGCGATCTCCTTAATTTCTCTTCGAGTGACAATCCAGAATGATTCTCACTCATGTTATTTTCGAAAGGCGAAAATTATGAAGAATGGGCACGAGTTTTTCAAATGATCGCCAGAGCGAAGACGAAGACCGGGTTCATTTGATGGAACAATCATCGCTCTAGCTGACGAGGATGAGGCGGAACTTTGGTATACCGCATGAATTCCATGATTGTGTTAAAGTGGATATTCAACACAATCGAACCTAAGCTTCGTTCCATCATTACGTATGCGGAAGAAGCAAGTGGTACTAAGGGATGATTCAAGGAGCGTTTTTGGGTAGGGAATGGACCGAGAACCCAACAAATAAAGGCGGACATAGCGACCTGCAGTGTAAGGGAAAAATGAAAGCTGCTGCGGCGTTTATTATGGACTGAATCGTTAAGTCGCGGGATGAACTCAACGCATTTTGAGAGACTCTCGACCGTTTCTTACGCAGCAGTTGTAAGGTGCAATATTGGTGCAACGTTAGTCGAAGAGACGTGAAGATCTAACACGCCGCATCAATTTGTTCATGGGGTCAGAAACTCCGAAATTCTCGGTGAATGTGAAGTCGCTCCATTCTCGAATACGAGTTTTCGGGCTTCTAATGTCAATAAGACATACTCAATGGTTACTCGGGAAGAACGATCAAGGGCGGCATACATGAAGAA